>VYZV01034325.1:83457-98288 GCA_013401275.1 Pandion haliaetus
CAAAGAAAAAAAAAAAAAAAAAAAAAAAAACAAGAAAAAAGGTTTTTCTTCTGTTTAGATGGAATTTCACATGCTTTAATTTGTGCCAATGGTCTTTGACGTGTTAGTGGGCATTACTGAGAAGAGCCTGGCTTTGTCTTCTTCATTCCCTCTTGTACTAGGGAGCCCAGAACAGGACACAGTACTCCAGATGTGGCGGCTTCACAAGTGCTGAGTAGAGGGGTGTGCTGGTTGTGGCTGGGACAGAGTTAATTTTCTTCATAGTGGCTAGTACGGAGCTATGCTTTGGATTTTTGCTGGAAACAGTGTTGATAATTCAGGGATGTTTTAGCTATTGCTGAGCAGTGCTTACACAGCACCAAGGCCTTCTCTGTTGTTCATCCTGCCCTGCTAGCGAGGAGGCTGGGGGTGCACAAGAAGTTGGGAGGGGACACAGCTGGGACAGCTGACCCCAACTGACCAAAGGGATATTCCAGACCGTATGACGTCATGCTCAGCAATAAACTAGGGGGAAGTTTGTCCAGGAGCTGCTCCTCGGGGACTAGCTGGGTATTGGTTGGTTAGTTGGTGGTGAGCAATTGTTTTCATTCACATCACTTGTCTTTCTTGGGTTTTATTTCTCTCTTTTTGTTATTTTCCTTTACATTAAATAATTACATCATCTACATCATCATCATCATCATCATCATCATCATCATTATTATTAAACTGTTCTTATCTCAACCCATGAATTTTCTTACTTTTGCCCCTCCAATTCTCTTTCCTCCATCTTGCGGGGGGGGGGAGTGAGAGAGTGGCTGCATGGTGCGTAGTTGCTGGCTGGGGTTAAACCACGACAAGGGGAAGGATCATCTCCCTGAACCTGCTGGCAACAATTGTCCTAATGCAGCCCAGAATTTTGACGGCTTTCTTTGTCACAAGGGTGTATTGCTGGCTCATATTGAGCTTGTTGTCCATCAGGACCCTTCATAATTTGTCTTTAGTAATTGCTGCTTACTACAGAAATAGCCAGTACAATATAACCGAGAGTGAAATTTCTCTAGGAGAACGATTTGGGAGATTTGTACAATCCCTGCAAATTAAGACAATAAGCAACTCAAATAACTACACCATCACAATGTTGGAAACAGGGTGGAAATTTGGAACTTGTGCAGTTTTGTTGAAAAATCTTTCCCTTTTTTTTCTTTCAGTCCTTTTTAGTGTTAACTTAAAGTGATTGACCATATGATGAAATCACCTCATTAAATGCAAATGATAAGTTGCAGATTCAGTGACCAAAGCTTGAGGAAACAGTTTTGGCATAGGGGAATTTTGCAAGGTAGCAATAAAGCTCCTCAGTCATTTATAGCATCTTTGTTTGTTATTGCATCCTCACTGTTGTTTCTGTGTTCCCTCTGGTGCAGTCTTCTTCCCAAACTGGTTTCTCACTGAGACACCACAGGGAAGACCCTGTGAAGCAGAAGGTTTGACTTGAGTTGAACAGTAAGCCTACGTATGTGGCCTGTTTCCTTACCAAACTCAGAAGTGCAAATGTTTTCTGCTTTGCTTTTTAGACTGGGAACAAATACCATTAGGTCCTTGCGGTATCGCATCTGACGTTTGACCTTTTTAGCCTTGGCAAGCCTGCAGTTTGCCAGTCAAGGGAGAACCTCTAACACAACAGCTTGGCTGCACAGGATATGTTGCCAGCTGGCTTCATAGCAGGTTGCTGCAAACACTTAGCATTCCTTATTGGACAGATTCACACCATTTCACCCTGGAATCTGCACTGCCTTGCTATTCCAGCGTGGACCAGCCACTGGCCCTGGGGGAGCAGTAACCTTCTAAATATACAGTTGTCAGAATCTTAACATTTTGTTACAGATCTGGGGGATTGGACAGTGACCTGTTATTTCTCTAAGAACATTTTAAGGCCTTGCTCCATAAATATGCAGAATAATTCCAACAAATACTGTAGAGCATATAAGGGTCTAGCACAAAGGTACTTTTAAGTTTTGTTTTCTAAGTCCTACCATTCATTCAATATGAGATCAGAGGTTTCAGCCTATGATAGTATGAGATATGCAATTTCTCAATATGAGCACGATTAAACAAGTTCATTACTGAATATAGCAACCTACTGCCTTTAGCTGATTTGTTATAACTGTAATGCATATGACCCAAACTCTTCTATAAAAAGCCTTGGTTTCAACCTCAGTGAATGTGCTCCAGGTTTGCAATAAGGCTGATTCTGAAGCAAACACATACTCATTTACTGCCACTGAAGCAGGCAGTAGTTTGCCTGCACACTTCATCATCAGATTTTGACTGTCCAATAAAAAATACCCATGAGACACCATGATGCGATACATGCCCGAGAGTCAATGAACGAGACTGATATGGCCAGATGCAGCCAGGAGACCCTCTGGACAGAAAGGGAACGTGTCCTTCTCCATGGCAGAACATCCCTTTTCCCAGACTCACTAAGGGCCCTCCAATTTCTCTGGATACACACACCAGTCAATGCACACCCTCCTTCAGCAACAGTAAGGATGGGTGAGTAATACTGCTCAGTGCTCTTCCATTGCCAGTCCCTCACAGTTTAAGGCAATGGTCCATTTCTTCCTCCAAGAGTTGTACAGCTGTGTTACCTACTCTTGACCTTTATAAATGGCTTTATTCTCCCATGCTAGTACAGGGATCCCATTTTCTCCTCTTGGCCTTTTCAACACGATAACCTAGCACAGACAGGGCAAGTGGATTTGTTTGGACTATCTTCTGAGCATAAAAACATGCCATATAATAATGCCATAATAATAAGGTCATTCATGAGTGTTACAGCACTGCTTCTTCTGAAGCGAAAACACCTCCAAAGCCATTACTCCTTCTTACATTAGACAATGGGAGTGCAAAAATGAACATAATTGAAGAGTAATGCAATGCAACAAAGATTTGGAAACTTTAGCTCTTAATTTATAGGCATTGCCTCCATGTCCCTGGATGTGATCATAAAAAGAAATATTTTCATATGTTATCCATAGCTGGAAAAAATACAAGAAATTAACAGAACTGAAAGCTTTAGAAGCAATAATACTTAACACGTATTGCAATGAAGTTGTTGGCTGGAACATAATATTCCATTCCTGGCTGCCCTAGCATTTATGTTACCAGTCACTCTTGTTGAAAAATACTGACTGCTACTGTGAAGGATCTTTTTATTATTGTCACTATTATTACAAAATAGTCCAGCAAAATAGCATTGCAAGACTGTGAACTGTCTGTCATATTTGAATCATTCTTTCACTATAGGCTGTTTTTCAGTAAATGTTACTTGGATTTACTAAGAATGCCTTTGAGGTGTTTTGCCTGAAGTGCTTATTACAGAGCAATACACCTCACATAACCTCTTGCCATTAGGGCTTAGAATGCTGTGATTTCCTAGGATTCAGCATTTTTAACTAACAATGTTCATTTTAGAAGTTAAATCTCTAAAAATACTGACAAAAATGAGAGACTAAACTTCGTACTAAAGGAAAGACAAAAACATGTTTTTTCATGGAGGGCTACAAATATATTTTATTTCATGTTTTGCATCTTTGCTCTCTTTCCACAGTGAAATCAGATGAGTTGCAAACAATCAAGAAGGAATTAACCCAAATCAAAACAAAAATTGACTCCTTGCTAGGGAGACTGGAAAAGATTGAAAAGCAGCAAAAAGCTGAAGCAGGTAGGTGAAAGCAATTTGTAGTCGAATTAAATTAGAACCTAGTTATCAGTCAAGCAGACAGACCAGAGAGAATGGAAGCCTTCCAGAAATTTTGCTACATAATGGAGGCCAGAAGCAAGGTAAATTAACTCTCAGGTAGAACTACTGGGAGGATGAATTAATATTCTTCACAGAGCATGCAACATCATTTCAAGAACTGTTTTCTATGATGTAGTAGAGGGAAAAAAAAAATCTTTCTAGATGTTCTGGGAACAAAATATCACTAAAGAATTGACTGGACAGAATTAAGTTAGAGGTTGATGACCTTGGGGATGCTTGTGCTGTCTACATTAAGAATTATTAGATGGTCTATATCAGGAATTACTGCCTGGGCAATAGACCATAGTCGCAAGTTGCAGCAAGGGAAATTCCTGTCTGATATAAGGAAAAGAGATGCAACTAAGCAATATAGCAGATTGCCCAGAGAGACTGTAGTAGTGCCATCCTTGGAGACGTCCAAAACTCATTGGGCCAAGGCCCCATGGACCTGGACCAAACTTTGAGTTTGACCCTGCTTTGAAGAGGGGTTGGACTTGGAGAGTCCAGAGATCCCTTCCAACCTAAGCTAAAGTGTGAAGCTGCGGCGTCTCTGGAAAACCGGACGTACCTCTTGTTCAGCTTTTCTCTGGCTTGAAAAGTTTGAGGCAAACCTTGGGAATGACAAAATCCAACACTGCTTTTTAATTTAATCAAGATCTTTTTTTTCTATCATTGCAGTGATCATTTTGTTAGCTGAATTATCTCACCTGGCAGCACTTTAAAGCCATGCTGAGAAGTTATAAGAGATTTACAAGGTTGTATTTTCACAATGGTACATGTAGAAAACAATCTCAATTCTTACCACTGTCTATGGAATTTTCTTGGCTATTTCATTATAAATCACATGGTATATCTCTGTACAGGAGCTGTGTACTAGCGAACTGATTCTGATGAGAGCCAGTGGGGAAATGGAAGCCTTGTCTCATGAAAAATCTCAATGTTCCTTTTTTTTTCCCCCCTCCATTCTCTGAAGAAAACTTTTTATGTATTTTGTGTGAAATGTGTGAAAAAAATTCTGCCTCAGAATCCGCAGCCACCTGGGTGTCTGGGCACTCAGATTTGTGTCCTTTGCCTAACTCAGTTCATTTACATGAAGCTAAAAAGACCCAACAGGACACATAAAGAGAGTTCCATTAAGACTATCTAAAATATTGGTGGGAATTAGCAGTCAAGGTTCATGAACCTGACACAGGCAAAATAGATATTTAGATCTGGATCCCCCTTGTTCCCAAGCGCCTGCCCTATTTCCTGATCTATTGTGAGGGTATCTCTCTGAATCCAGAAGTTTCCTGCTATTTAGAAATAATTCTAATGAATATCTTCCTAGGGCAGAGCACTACAGAAAAATATTTTGTTGTTAACAAATAAAAAAAAAAAAGGCAACCAAAACCAACTCTTAAAAAAACCCTACCTTTTATTTACAATCATTTTCTAAGTTGACAGACAAGGACCAATCCCTCAGCTGTTACAGTTTACCCCACAAAATGGGTTGACTGCTTTTTTTCAAGTCTAAGGTAAACCATTAGTACAGAGTATGATTATCTCTTTCAGGAGAACCATACACAATATGTATTCATTATATTCTATTTTGTACTTTATGCAAGTTAGATAAAAGTTGGCATAATCAGTGAAGATGCAATTGCAAGGCACTCCATTGAATCACTTGCGTACTGAAATGCTCTGAGATGGCAGATCCCTGTTTCAGGGAACTTTTATATAAAAATCCATTACTATGCAAAACAACCTGCATGTCAATGTACTTTGATATCCAATTTCCACTTTTGCTAAAGGACTGTAGCGAACTCATTTAAATAAAAATCAGCTCAAAGAGGAAAACGTTGATTTGTATTGAATCATACTGTTATGTCTTTTGAAGACAAGCAATGAATAATATCCTCAGAGATTAAAAACTGGTTTCAAATTGTTGATATTTTAAAACATCAGGTGCAGAACCTATCCCCCATATTCTTTGCCTCTCATCGGAGAGTGTGAGGAGAAAAAACACCTCAGAGATAACAGTAAACCTGGATCCTCATTTAAGTCTCCTGAGCTGATGAAGAGGGTTACGCAGCCTGGGTGATTCGTTTGCAGATGATTGCTTCCTCAGCTAAAAGATTTGTGTAAGATAAAGCTACATCAGTAGCTGAACTATTTCATTTATGATGTCAGATGTTAGATGATGTTCCTTCTCTATGGTTTGGCAATATTATTTCTTACTTTCCTGTGCCAGAAGTTGTGGCCTTACTAAGACTGGGATCTGAGAGAGGATCTATGTCTCGTTTACACAAAACAAAAATCAAACCATCATCTTGCCCTTCTGGTTTCTTAAGTATGCATCACTCTCATGAAGAATATTTAATTATTAATCTTAAAAGTTATACATCTGGAGGAATGTGAAAGGTCAAACAGACAAGCTGCACAAGCTCAGTGCATACATGGGTTACTGCTCTACACCTGTGTGAAAGCTCTCCTTACAGTAACAGTTGATATTCTGTCTTTTACTGTTATCAATCCCTGACCATTCCAATAGGAGGAAATATAGATAAGGGGATTTCCTGTATATAGGGAAACTGCAGGAATAGCTCCTTTGTTTGCAAAAAAACTGAATCAGAAAGCCAGAGATAAGAAGCTGTTCTGATGTGAAAAAGTTGTTAGAGGAGACAGTTCTCCCTGTAATATAAGAGATGGGTGCTGAAACGTAGGATCTTAAGTTTAACTTCTCAGAAGAGCCCAGAAGAGTTAGATGTTGAGCTGGTATTTTAGACTCCTCTGAGGAACCCAGACTATGTTCTTATTCAGACTATTGAGTAAGTGACCTAATTTTTTAGCAGCTGTATCCTAAAAATTTTCCCATTTAAATGTATTAAGTCCATAATTTCGGGAACCCTTTCTGAAAGCCTTGACTAAAGTTGATTCGTCACCGCCACAGCTGGGTTAATCTCAGAAGTGGCTTAAGACAGAAGGTGGTGGGGCAGGACATAATAGGCATAGCTGATTCAATCCACATTTCCTTGCACAGTAAGGCAAGTAACACAATGACTTATAAGTAGCATGGTATTGTATAGAGCACATTACCAATAGATGATGAGGCTCCATGGGCTGAATCTTCTACTAATATGCATAACTACAGTACTGTTGGAGCAGTTAGATAAGATGACTTTTTATTCTTTAAGTCCAAGAATCTTTCTGAAGGAATTACGTGACTAAAGGAGAAAAGCTTAATTGTTCTATGTCTTCAGTAAATGAATTTGAAAATGAGGGACTAGAGACTAACAAAGACTGAAGAGATGAAAGCAAGTTGCAAAATAAATGTGCAGACAGAAGGAAAAACAAACATCTTGGTTTAAGACTATGATACAGAAAAGTACGAGCAGATTTGAATACTATATGCAGCCGGTAATAATTTATAGTAAAATGATAATATATTCACAGAGCTGAAAAATATAGAGCTTCACAGGCAATCTGCAGATTCATTGGCTGTCCAACGAGATAGGTGATGCACTACTAGTGTTGCAAAACAGTCAATATAACAAAGAAAGAAATGGTTTTGTTCTAGAAATTTGACCAATGATAGGTATTGTCACCCTCAAGATGGAAAAGACATTGGTACTCCAGCTACATGCAACCAATTCTCTGGCCCATATTCACTTTGAGTACATAAAGCTTTTCATCTAAACTCCTGGTGTGCATAGGAATAAGACTCTGATCCCTCCAACCACTCTTCTGGCCGGTCTGTCTCTGTCATTCCTCCCTCAGTCCTCCTCTGGATTTCTGCTGGCTGGATGAAATTCCTCAGCATATCCAGGAGTCTCGCCATACATGATTACAACAATGTAGCTATCTGCAGTAAGCCAACCAGAACAGATCCTCTGGGCCTCCATGGAAATGGTCTTTCTTTTCACCACTTTGCAGAAATTATAGGAAGCCTATATTTGGGTAATTGGAGGGAGACATTCTCCAGTTACCTCAGCACATTATACCAACAGGGAGAAACTGTTACTTTACTCCATAAAAAATATGTTCAGTTGTCTAGAAGGATTTGTTCATTATCTGTATGGTTGTTGAGATATATTCACAGTAAATTTATGCAAATCCTTGTTCACTTATTGGCAATTAACAGCATTCCACTTTTCAGAGCATAGAGATTTATGTACTTCTCATTGGCTACAGATAAATAACTATATAGTGACTACGCCAACTGGATTCCCAAGGCAAAGCAAAGTCCAGAAAATCAAAAAGCTGGATCCACTGGTAAATCAAGCCTTCATCCACTGCATGGAATAGATGAGCATATGTGGTTGATTTAGGCATTAACTTTTGAAAACAAGGGTTTTGATCATATTTGCCTGGTAGATATTAACACACTGATTTTTAAAAAGCTAGCACATCTGGAGAAGGGAAGTTTAGGTTTTTTCCTCGGAGCACTTTTCTTTGGCACTAATAGGGAAGGTTACTGAATCTCTATAGAGTATGTTTTCCTTACAGAAGCTCAAAAGAAACAAATGGAAGACAATGCTGATTTGATTCAAGAGGAATGCATTTCAGAGAATGCAGATAACTCTACAGAAGAGCCAATTGAAGGAGGGCCAGATGCAGATGGGGATGGAGAAGATATGACTGATGGGATAGAGGAGGATTTTGATGAGGATGGCAGCAATGAGCTGGTAAGGAATAATCATGCCATGTCTGTCTATACAGTTGCTACAAGTAACCACAGAGAAACAACTATCTGGGTTAACAAAACAAGCTCACAGCAGCACTCTGATGTTCTGCAACTAGTGCCTAGTACTTCTTCATACACTGTAGTATCATTTAAGCATAGGGCCCTCTGAGGATAAACAAGAAAAATATATTTTACTACACTTGGTGATTTTAGAAAGGAAATGTACTTTAAATTTGTTTACATTTATTATTTTACATTTACTGAAATGTAGATGAGAAAGGAAAACATAGCGTGGTTTGTTTGTCTTTAACTGGAGCATTTCAAAATGTAGTAAGATTCATGAATAGACAACTTTCTCATTTGTAGACATGCACTCCCCCATAATCTTCAGTCCCTGTCTTCCATGTGTATCTTCTGCAGGCTGCGTTGGCAGCTACAGATTTTTTTGATGCAAGGATTTTTCCTTAAGAAATGTTTGGCTGAGAAATGTTTGGGGTTTCAGCTTGAGCCAGCACCTTTTGAAATGCCCATCATGTTGTAAAAATTCCAAGTTCTAGAAAAACATTAAAAAATATTTTGAAAGCCAAGTTTATACGTTTTTGTTCATTCCTAATAGGAATGGATCAGTCACATTGTTTTGGACTCTATAATACTCTCCCTTTCTTCCCAGCTTTCATATACTTCTGCTTTGAGCAGAAATCACTTCTGTTGCTCAGTGTCACTGTCCCTGCTTGCTTTTTAATACACATTTAATCATGTGTACACTGTAAAAATCATTCAGGGAAGCCAACAGAAGTCAGTCAGCAATGGGCACAGCTGCAACAACACCAAGTCCAGAGTAACAGGGCATGTGAATAACCAGTGTTTTGTACCGCTTACTGGAAATGCAATTTAAACCTACTGCTAATTTGAAGGTTTGTGTCCCTTTAGCTAGCAAAAGGCCCTCTTGAATTTATAAATCCTGAACAGCATCATGCCTTGGAGAATCTGCTACAACCTGAATCCCCTCATCTTTTAACATGCAATGTAAAATAGTTGATGTTATCACTTTTTCTCAAAGGAACAGCTTCTCCTGTACAGATATGAGGGACATCTGTAAGAAGTTGCTACTCTCAACTTGCAGAAAGTTGAAATTTTTTAATGAATAAATAGTTGTAAACATAATATCCTACCATGGCTAATACATGATCGGCTGAAATGATATTAGTAATAGGGATGCCCATAGTTTAACAAGACTTGTGAGTTTTGCACTAATTAGGTGTCATACCCCCTACTGCAGACAACTAAGTGGGGGAGTTAAAGTACAGTATATTAGCCTCTGATTGTTCAGTGCTGTCATTTCACCCTGTGGGTATAACATATTTAGCATATATCTATACTATATAATGAAGCATGATGTAGAAGAAATTTTTCATCTAGCAAAGGCCTAAGCAGGAAAGTTTCTAAAAAGCAAACAGCACAGGAAGACTTCATTAGCAGTGAAAGTCGGGAATCGGCATAGCAACATTTGCACACCACTGCTTCCAAGTTAAAAAGCCTTTCCAAGATTTACGTTATGGAATTAGTTGAAGTGCAGTGTGTTGCAGACACAGCTCCAAACACAGCTCAGAGGTCTGAGCCACACATCTAAGGCATGGGGGGAATCAGCTCCAGTTTTTCTGCATGCCATTACTGAGCCCCTTGAGTGCTGGGAAGAGGTGGTTCACTGCACATGGAGAGTGATGTCTTCTGCCTTGCACCCTAGCACTCATGAATTATATCCCCCCCAACCGCAACATGGTGGTAGCGAGGAAAGGGCAAGGAAGAGCACTTACGTGCATCATCTCCATCAGGTGCAGCCTGTCCCAATGCCAGGGAGGTGGAGCCTGTCAGCCTCTCTGTCTTCCACCTTCCCAAATGCTGGGACCCTCTAGCCGAGAAGCTGGCAGTATTGTAGATTTTAAAGCTCAGAACCAAGATTGCCACCGATCTAAAATCCTTGTGCTTTTCATTGTCCCTTTTAATTTTCCTCAAGCTTTCGAAGAGGCCACTTCACTTTATTTTTCCTCCCAGCTACAGTGGGATAATAACACTTTCTTTCTTTTGCAAAGCCTAGGGAGACCAGCAAATGAAAAACTGTTATGGATGGGATAAAGGATTGCACTACAAAGGGTCACTTCAAAGAAATCTCAGGCAATGGGTGTTTCCCGTGGAAAGGCAATTATAAATTGTACTGTGCATCTTTCCTCTACAGTTTTTACTCAAATATTCAGCAGTATTGGCCAGTAATGTTATACTATGAAGCTGGTAGTTTATGATGCATCTTGTAATTCAGTCTGTTTTTCACTTATACTTACATATATTTACATAGATATAATGGCCAATTCTTATAAGTTTTCCTTTCTACTCCAATCACGCATAGCTGTATAACTGGAAAGTCAATAAGAATACTGTCAAATATATAGTGAATACACCAGTAGGAATACTTGGGATTTCAGTTTGCTTCTACCCATTCTGTGCCCTGCTATCTAGCATTACCCTCTGTTTTGCGAAAAGTAAAGTAGATAGATAATCTTGTTAAAAAACAGGAAGTCCTAACAGATGTTGTTCTCCTGTTTTATGAAAACTAATTTATTTAGGAAAAAGAGCTGACTAATAGCAAATGTGTCATTTTTGAATGAAGCAAGTTACAACTCATTTGAGGAAAAGTGGTTTTAAGCATGAAAAGTGTTAAATGTGAAATAAGTAGGACAAACTTTCCTTGTGTAAAAACATAACCTTGGACTCAGAATAAGAAATATACCTCTAAAGGGCATTTTTTCATGAAATCTATAATCTTTTCAAAATATAAGGCTAAAAGGCTTTAGGATGATGATGAGAAAAAATCTTTTCTTTCATCACTAAGAAGAGCAGCAGAGCAAATAGAAAAACATTTGACATGGGCATAGCTAATGTTCTGAAGCCAGTTCAGCACCAAAAATTGATTGTGAGTCTAATAGTTTGAAGAATATTACTAAAGGGATAGAGGAACATGACTTAAATTTAGATCTTAACCTTTTTTTCAGTGCTTCATACTTAGCTGTAAATCTCCCACCAAGCCATCTGCCAATAACCTGCTGCAGGACTGTTGAACACAATACTGTTGTCTCTTGTTTCCCCTGTGACCAGCCCTAAGGCTGTCAGTAAAGGGAAATGTTCAATAAGGACAGACCTGCTGCCAGAGTCCAGATGCTGCCAGAATGGAGTCTCTGAATCTGTGTGTGGGGGTATGCATCTTTGAACTAGAGGACTCAAAACTGTATTTCTTTCTCTATTTCTAATTCTAACTTGCAAAGGAAGTGACTACACAGAATGTATGCTGTGGGTTTAGGTGGTAGAATCAGTTCTCTAAATTCACACACTGTCTATTCAGAGGAACAGGTTACTGCACATTAACTGAGTGATGGCAGCTGTCCTCATGCCTGCTTTCAGCCTAGACCAACTGTAAAGAAATGCGAAGTAGTTTAGCCTGCAGTCTGAGTTAAGTCAGGCATGGATTTAAGGAGGCTTTAGCCTCTTCGTTTGCCTGCCTGGCTGCGCACACAAAAACACATCACATTCAACAGCTGCACACCTTCTTCATCCACCATTTAGATCAGGTTGTTGTTCATCCCTGCATTGTCATTTTCCATGGACTAAAGACACGCCCACAAACAGTCGTTATGGCTCAGCTGAAGTGTGAAAAAGTTTTATGCCACAATAACTTGATTGCCCATCTAAACTCTAATTCAAGACACGCTGCATTTGAAGTATCTGCTGCAGTCATCAAACATCACCTCTTGAGAAAGTTTCTTTTGTACCAACTGTTTGCCCACAAACATCTCTCAATAAGTGTCTCCAGTGCTGCAGACACTCCAGCTTGAGGATGTTTTTAGAACAATCCCCAAAGACTTTTGCTGCATTGACATACTGAAGAGTTCTTTAAATGGTCATTTCGGATATATGATCTACATATATGTAGAAATATGTCAAATAGTTGACTTCAACTTGCTCAGTGGAGAGTGTCATACACTTCTTACCTACCTGCTCTTACACGGTGGTCTTCCACCCCCCCCCTTGTACAAGGGCATGCAATAATATATTGTAGCTATATATGTATAAAATAATCAGTAACTTGGAAAGTAGCTCCTGAGCTACTCAACTCATGTCACTTAACCGACCATCAGAGGTAGCTGGAGTGGATGAAAACTTCAGGTCTGTTTGCTTTGCTCCCTTTAGATAAAAAAACAAGTAGTTGGTTACCCAGATTTTACTGGACCCATGAGTCAGGCTTTCTATCCACTCCTCGCATTGAACAGTTTCTAGTTGCAGTGAATTAAAAATCCTTGTGTTCCTTCCTAGTGCAAACGCATCTGCTCTTATTGCTTTTAATCTAAGTGACCCTCAACAGTGCTGTGAAGAAAGCAACACACCTACGCAGCTTCCCATCTTGCCTTACAGAAAACAAGCTCCTACAAAGACAGATCTTTATGTTTACTAAATTCACCTCACACACAAATCACAAACTGGCCACAAATCATTGGAACACGTCAGTGGTGTCAAGCAGTTTTCAGGTGCCTGCCGTGGCTTTAAATTGTAAGGAGTGGGAAGGAAAGCCAATAACCTCCCCTTATTCCTGTGGCTGCACAGCGGAGAGCAGAAAGCCACTTTTGTAGCACAGTCCAACACGGGTTTTGATATTTGAGAAGCAGCTTGGCTCAGCACCTCTTAAACAAGCCCCTTCTCCTTATCAGAAGTAGCATTAGCAGTGTGTGGCGTGGCTGAATGCAGGAAAAACATTTCTTTATTAGCGTGTGCGGTGGTTTCCTTACTCTACTGATTTAGTGGCTGGACAACTCAGTGCAGGCCCAGAGCATTTCATATAACTTCTCTGAACTTGTTTCAAATGGCACTAATCGATCACTGAGGAAGCACTGGCTCAAAATGAACTAAAACTTAGCTTCACAATCCCCTTGTAAATAACAAAGGTGGCATCCAATTAATTAGCTGAAAGCGTGAAGTATTGTAGATTTGGAAAAAAAAAATCACTTTTGGCTAATGCTTAATAATATACCAACAAACTAATTAATTGGAATTAGTTACACACAAGCACTCATATCTATATTACATTGCCTGAGAAGAATAGTTTCTATCAATCTGTCAGCCTTTCATAATAAGTAACTATAATAATAATAGCACAGCAGTGGTTCAGTAGTTAAGCATTCAGTAGAGCAAACTGTTTTCTGGTAGAGCATGTGATCATAATGATTTCAAACACAATAGATTTATGGTGTCATAACTCAGATCAGACTGGTTAGTGCTTGGCTAGAATTTGAAGGATATGTTCATAGTCGGAGCATTGTGATTTTATGCTGGTGTAGCTACGCTAAAAATAATGAAGCTACACAAGCATTAGATGGGACTTCCACAATAATGAGTCACCTTTAATGAGATGTCTGGAGAGGCATTTTTATTAAATTATATCAGAAACAAAAGGTAGAGAGACTGTGCAAGGCCCAGTTCTGGTTACAATGTAGATTTACAGTAGTTATTTCAACAACAATTATAGTTCCCTTTCTATTAAGTATATTTCAGTTACATTTACCTCTCAAGAATATTCCATTTCTTACTCTTGTTCTTTTCTCCACCTCTGCACTGCATGGTTTCAGTCTATCGGATTTGTTTCTAACATCTGATAGAGAATAATGTTTCAAACACAGAGAAACTGCCACAGACATAAAACTCGGGATAATCCTCTTGCTGTACTGAGTTTCATTATGAAAAAGTAAAAACATTATGGTATAATAATAGCTATATTTCTTGTGGGAATTGATGCAAATACCATTTAAATCAATGGAATCAACTAGTACTTTGGCTAAAGCTCACCATAAACATTTCCCTCTTGTCACAAATGAGTGATTTAGACCACTGGAAGAACCACTGTCAAAGGTATTAGCAAAACTGGTTTTAATATGATGTTGTAGAAGTGTGACTTAAGTTTGATGGCAAGATTCACTCTATCAATGTATTATGCAATCTTTTGAACAATGATTCAAAGCTACCAAGGCACAAATCAAAGTTACCACACTACAAGGTTATGCGTGATATCGGTTGCTTACCAAAGATCTGCCCTTGGTAAAAGGTCCCTTTGCTCAAGGGGAGATCACCGCAGGGCTGCTTAGCTGGGAGAGCTCAAGGAAGGCTCACTGAGGCTGTCGTATTCATGGAATAAAGTGGTTGGCTTGTAGTCAAATTACATGCAATGGGAAAGGTGTGCATGAAACTCCTTGAACCCCCAACCTTCTTTGTTCCTGGATAAATGAGTCTTCGGAAAGCCACCCGCTATCCATGTGTTAATCATGTGATCGGTGTTCCAAGCTCATATGC
>VYZV01034326.1:20416-48187 GCA_013401275.1 Pandion haliaetus
GTTTATATCTTTTTTTTTTTTTTTTTCTGTTTTTAATTGTCTTAAAAAGACAGTTTCTATAATTAAAACGTAAATTGCTTCAGAGTTTCCAGTGAATTTATAAGTACATTTGTAGTGCACAGTTATGGATCACTGGAATGTCACATAGTTATTACCGTGTTCATACTGTAACTAAACAAATGCATAAGTTTTCAGAGAAGTGGAATAATTATTAAAAACATAATGGAAAGGTCATAATAAATCACATGAGGATTTGGCAATAAGTTATGTGAAACTAAATGATCCATAGCAGTTTATACTAGCTGAATTTGTTCTGATAGATTACTGTACAGAAGAGTGACCTTAGAAATGCACTGTTTTGCTTTTCTTTGAGATCTTACTGTACTTAATACTCTGACGAGTGATCAGTCCTGTTGGTGCATTGACATTATCAAGCCAGATTTAAAAGAAACTTGAGAGTTCTGTTTACCAACACCTAATAGTGAAATTTTCTCTTTCAGGTGGAAATAAGGATAACATCAGAGCAGGATGCAAGAAGTGTGGCTACCGTAAGTCTGTAGTAAACAATATGAACAGTGTTTTCTTCAATTTATGATGTTGGAAAACCCTTCTTTTGAGGAGGTGGGGGGGAAATGAAAAAGGGGGGTGCTTACTTGTTGCCCAGATATTTGTCAGTTTAAATCACTGAGAAACTTTGAATTGAAAGTATGGTTTTTGATATCTGCTGAGATTAGCATTTGTGCTTCTTCTGAGTCTCACTGCAAGCTTAGGCAAGCAATTCTGATCAAGTTAAGTCCAACCTCTTTTAAAAGAAGAAATAATTTAAAATCTATACTAACTCTTATTTTTAGAACAGTGGAGGGGTGGACAGTGTTTTGCAGTGAATTGTGATGAACTTTTAACAGTGTGATTTAATCTATTTTTTAAATGAGCTTTATGTGGGGTGAAGGGGAAAAAAACTTGCTTCATTCTTTTGCTGTAGACTTTGTCTCCAACAAATTTTGTCAAGCAATTGCTTTGTGTATCTGTTCATCCAAAGGAACATGTATATCAATACAGATTTAGTGCTTCATTTCTACATGCAGTAAGTATCAGAAGCTTTTTGGAAGAGAAGGAAACTTGTAGTCAAATCACACAACCTGTATTTATGTTCCTAAAAGTTCTGTCTTCAAGATACAGGTATTTTGTTACGAAGAACATGAGTATTTCAATTGCTACTTGAATTCCTGTGTCTTTAGCTTAGTTTCTCCTAAACCATATCTTCAGTTTGTTTTGTTTCTCTTTATTATTCCAATAGGTGTATTCAGCACAAGGTTTCTAACTCTGGTTGTAATTATTGAGATATAACTTGGAACACTAAAAATACTAGTCAAATAGTAGTTTAGTCAGTATTATGTACTGGTTGTTAAAGATTATGCCTCATAAGCGAATAGGATTCTTCCATTTCACTAGAGGGAGACAGAAAGAGCAATATAACACACTTGCTGTGGGTTTTTTTAAGTATTTCACTGCATGCTTTTAGGTAATTTTTTCAGGAAGGATCTCAGACCATTAAAAAAAAAAAAAAAGTAAAGGTTAGACAAAATCTTTAACAGAAATGAGAGAGAGGTCATAAAGCACTATTAAATGGAATAACATTGCGCAACCCATCAGAATTCCCTGAGGCTTTTTTCAAAGTAAGCCTTCTTCCTCCTCATTCACAGATTGCAGCCTAGCCTTTTTTGACTTCTCAAAACTGAGTAATACTAAAATGGATGTTCTTTAGTTTCTGGTATTTTTTGGTAAATCATAATTTTTCCTTCTGAATGTTTGTTTTGTTCAGCTGGTCATCTGACATTTGAATGTCGAAACTTCCTCCGAGTAGATCCTCAAAGAGACATTGTTTTAGATGTTAGCAGCACTAGCAGTGAAGACAGTGAGGAAGAAAAACTACAGAGATTGCAAGCCTTGCGTGAAAAAAAGAGTAAGGTTTTTGGTTTTTTTTTTTTTTTCTTAAAGAGAAAATTGGATAATGGTCTCGTGTAGTACTAGAACTCTCATTTTATCCTTTTTGATAACTACTATTAGTTCTTTTAGCCTGTGCTTTAAAAATAGGTCTTTTATTTCACATGTTCAGACTTTAGAGATTTGATACAACCACATCTTTTTTTATTATTATTAATTCTATAAGACTGTTACTAAGCTGCTTTTGAGAAAATGACATGGATGTTCTGAGTTAATCTTCTGATTATGGCATGTAGTTTAAACATCTTAAAGTTGATACTAACTCTTAAAACTAATGACAAATAAACCAGCTGAATTTCTCTTCAGTTTCTAGGTAGTGTTTTGACTGAAACAGCTAGTGAATTGAATTTAAACATTCATATTTGGAGAAGTACTGTTCTCTGTTTGGAAGGTCTGAGCATCAACTGTCTTGTCAGAGAGAAAACAGATGGATTATTTAGCAGATACTTGAGTTCATTTGGATTTGCACTCCAAAGAGGCTGTTCCCCTAAGTAAGAAGGGGATGTTGTTCCACCATAGCATGTTTTAAATGAATGAATATTCTTCCCCTCTGCCCCTTGAAACATCATGTTTTCTTCTGTTGCTCTCACGGTCCAGACTTGACATTCAGTTCCTGCTAAAGATGCTATTTAGGAAGGAGAAGGCATAGGTAGACCCCTGTAATTTGCTGGAACACTTCAAAAGAAATGGACAGTATCCTTGTCAGAAGTGCTGAATTGGTATTGCAATGGTCCTTTCTTGGAACAAGTCTCTATGGAAAAACCTTTTTGCCACTTATTATGTACTTTAGAATGTAAGGGTTTTTTTCTGCCCTTAACGGATTGAAGGTAGGTATCTGCAGGAAAAACAGCTGTTTGCTTGATCTTGTAATATTCCTGTTTATTATGTTCTTTCTCAAACTGTGGTTGCTATAGGTACTGTAAGGAGATACGTATCTTTAACTGTCAACAATCTAGGCACGATTTTGCCATTTTCAAGTGGCCTCATCTTCTCAAGATTTTTGCACTGTTTGCACTTAGATTTTTGCACTGTTTTCTTAAAAAAAATACTGAGTGCTTGTTCACACATTCTTGTTCATGGTTTTTAATTGCTTCAAAAGTAATTTGCTTTTTGTAACTCATACTGAATTCTTTCAAATTTCACTCCAGAACATACAGACCAGTATTTTCTATTTGTGGTAGCAAACGAATAACTGCACTAGCGTGCAGACTATGGAAGGTTATTTGTATGATAGAAATAAGGTGAAATGCTCAAAATTAGCTATCTGTTTTAAGGATAAACTGTACAGCCAGTATTTTTCTGTTAACTGACATTGTAATGTGTATTTATGTAGTGGATTTGCATTTTGGAGAATTCAGGAATACTTTCTGAACTGGTATAGAAAAGCCTAAGGTCAGAAATTTCATCCAGTGTGATAAAAATATTGCTTATAAGTGAAATGTGAAGGTACTACATAATACTATACAGTGTTAGGGAAGGAAACAAACATTACCAGATGAGGGGTGACTCTTCTGCCAATTTTTGTAGATAGTATATTGACAGTAACTCAAGTTTATATTAGTTATGGCATAGCTATTTGTGAAGTGTGACATGAGGATGTGTGAATATAATTCATGCAAGCCTAAGGCAATGGGGGTTGGTTTTTTTTTTGTACATTCTAGTGAAATAACTGGTTTTCAGACTTGGACAAGTCTTTTAAAATACAGGATATGCAAACCTAAAGCTGATGCACAAATACTGGAAAAGTCACAAATTTTTGTTACATTTTATGGGCCTTCCTTCATTCTTAGTGCTTAGATCAAAGTCATTAGAATGTAAGTTGTATAAAAAGTTCTGCTACTCTGCAAAATATTTCTGAAATTGCTATGCTAGACCAGAATTTAGAGGATGGAAAAGAAAAGCTTTTAAAAAAAAATTTGTAGTAACCTTACATTACTATTGAAGCCACTCTTAATGCTGATCTAATTCAGACAAGTGTTTTGTAAACTGTAACTTTTTATCCATAGATCTAAATGAGGAGGAAGAAAAAAAGAAACAAAAAAGAAAAAGCAAAGAAAAAACAAAGTTAAAGAGACCAAGGAGAAGGTAACTCTATCACACACCTATTTTTAATTTCAAAACAGAACTTTAGAAATTTTCCTGATGTTTGGGTTTTTTCTTAGAAAATATTGCTACTTCTGATGCAAGTTTATTTGCAAGTACATCTTTTGTTTGAAAAGCTTCCCGTTTTCCAGTGAGAATTTGCTTGTTCTTTGAGTAATGGTAAAGCCACAGGCTTTCTGCTATGGAGTTAGGACCATGGAAGGCTAGAAAGCTCTAGCAAGCTGGAGGTCTGCAGGTCTGAGAAAGCAATACTCCCTCTGACTGTCCAACATGAGGGAAGATATGGTGGGAAAAGAACAAGGAGTCAGGAGGATTATGGGCTTCGTCCCCTGCTTAGCTTGCATGGAGGAGCCTCCCTGCCATTGATAGACCCTAAGATTCCATGCGTGCACACGTTTGTTGACACACACAGGCACGCACACTCACACTCTCTGAGTAACATGTAACTATCAAAAGAAAGTTTTACTTAGCACATGTTGAGTTTTAATGTTCCTGTTATTGTAGAAGCCTAAAAAAAGTGTTACTCCAGTTTCAAAGGAAAATATCATAGTACCCAAATTTATTGTGAATATGAGTTTTGGCCTGCTCTCTGATTTTTTTTTTTTTTTTTTAATTGTTTTTGGTTTAGATAAGACTGTAGACTGGTTAGCCATTAGAACTGTTGATGAGACAATATCCCAGGAACTGCACTGAGAGCTAGGAAATGTATAATGTATTTGGAGACCACAATAAGTTTTACAGAAATAATTAAACAGGATTTAACACTAGTTGTGTTGGCATTTTCCCCCTTCCTTGTTCACATAGTGTAGCTCTAACTTACACTTATGAAGACAGTAGAAGAGAGTCAGTCTGTTGGCTGTAGTCTTTACATGCAAGAAATTAATAATCATGTAAACAGTAGCACAAAACTGTGCTCGTGAGTATAATAATCGTGACTTTTCTTTTATTGTCATCTCAATTCTTATATGTATGCAATCACTCATCACTGCTGGTTAGAGACCAGTATTACCAGCTGCAGGAGCATCCAAATTTCATTCCTGTTTCTCTTGGATTTTTTCATGAGAGAAACACATTAAGATTTGTCTGAAGGCATTACTGTAGTATTGTTATTGATCATGTGATATTTTAAAAGTTGGAAGCTCTATTACTGTCATACTTCCAGTTTTCCATTGGTTTGTACTCTTAGTCTTTTTCTTATTGAAGGTTGAAAACACACAACTTGCCTATTCCATTGTTAATTAACCTGTATTATAAACATACTGCTTTTCTGGCACAGTTGTCTTAATTTGAAAAGTTGCCCAATTGCACATGCAGGCTGAGATATCATAAGCTTTCCAGTGGATGCTACTGTACGAATTCTATACCAAATTCAATTTGTGACATTTATATAAATACTGAAATTAAAACCCCCACATTATCCTTGTGGCATTTTCCTTCTTTAATTACATAATCAATCTCTCTCTCTGTTTGTTTTTTGGTTTTTTTTCTAGATCTTCCTCATCAAGTGCAGCTGAAGAGGATAGGCCAAAGTCAAAAAAACAAAAATCACACAAAAAAGAAAGGCAAAAGGAAAAAAAGAATAAATCTAAGAAAGGAAAACATCATAAAAAGGAGAAAAAGAAGAGACGAAAGGAAAAAAGTTCATCTTCTGATAGTTCAGACAGTTCTAGTAGTGACTGAGGTGCTGGTGTATTTTTGCATTCACTTATGCAGAGATGATTTTCCTTTCAAATCAAATTTATTTATGCTTTGCAATGCTTTTGTTTTAAAATGACATATATTTTGAAGAAATTGATTTGCAAATATCAGTGCTTCGATTTATTAAAGGGATCATTTGGGGAAAAAACCTGCTCTTCTATTTCAAGTTTATTAGTACAAAACCATTTACGTTTAACTAGATCTTCACTCTTATTCTTAGTTCAGTAGTGATTAGTTGTGTTTGGAATCCTTTACACTAGGATACGGTAAACTTTAGTTTGCAAGCCTTTGTGTAGAAAGATTTGGACTTAAATATGCTTAATGTCAGAATGGTTAAATCAAATTTGGAAATTCAAATGAGATTTTCTATTACGTATCCTTTAAATAAATGTATGTTTTGCATAACATTTTCTATTTATGTACATTAATCAGTAAGTGCAAATATGAAATAGTGTTTGGGTCTGGCGAAGGGAAGGAATGGGCAACGAGAAGCTAAAAGAGATTGCTCCTTCCAAATTATCTTCTAAAATTGATCTAGTCATAGACTGTGAAACACAATTACACGTTCTTTTGGCAGGATCACTGTCAGCAAGCTGAAAATGGACAAAAGCAAACAAAAGCTATTAATTTTTCAAAGTCCTTTCTTTTTGTCTAGGTTTTGTTCTTTTACAATTATGGCCATTTCATCTTTGATAGATGTAAAGTGCCACTTCCTAACACTAGATGACTGTCCAGCAAGATTGTTTACAAAGTTCTAGGAACTATGTTAATACAGTATGGGGTGATTAATGCCTACATGAACCGAAACAGGAAATTCAAAGACTGACAGTTGATGAGAATTGTGAAGCCTCCATTCATTCTAATAAATCTCCCATTGAAAAGTTAAAAAACAAACAAACAAACCTCTTGTGGAATGTAAGCAATCTATCATGTTGAAGTTGGTAGCAAAATTTACCATTTGCTATCGGGAGCAATGTTAAGCATGTCAAAATTTTATAACAGGATTCTGGTATGTCCAATTAATATCTTGTCCTGCAGTAGTGTACAGGTTCAAGACAGACTGATACTTTTGAGTTGAGCAGATTTTAGGTATATAATCCTACCCCAGAAATGCCTAAACCTCAAAGTGCCTGCAATAGGGTTTTTTTTTTTGTTTTTTGTTTTTTTTACTTAGGCACAGAACTGCTTCCACCTAAGCAGCTTGGTATACAGCTGCAGTGTAAGTCTCATGGGAGTCAAAATACGAGGAAGAGCAACACCTAAGCTTTCTTAACAATAATCTCCATTGCCTATGTTTTCTACAGCGGGTTAGAGCGTTGAGTCAGTATGAAATATTTTATGGTATTTTGATGGTTACTGCCATTTGGCCTGAAAGGGAGATACCTAGATCTAACTCTGTCTTTCAGACTTTTATGTTTCATACCAGTACCCTTATTGTTGGGTATTGTTGGGTATTGTTGGGTATTGTTGGGTATTGTTGGGTATTGTTGGGTATTGTTGGGTGCTGTAGATGCTGTGCTAGGGAATGTTAAAGATCAAAATACTCATGGAAGCCACAGAGCAAAGAGAAATTATCTGTAACCTTCTATGTAGGTCTCTCAGTAGAGGATGGCAAGAGTCTTTGCATCTGCTTTTACTGGCTTTTGTCCAATCTAATTTTTTATGTCATATATCATGATTTCTCAGGTGGGCTTGGATAATACACCTGAAGAGAGACTGGACTCCTTAATTAGCTGATAGCTGTGCATAGTATAAGGAACATTTCTTTAATCAGTACTAATTTAACAGATTTTGCCACCCTGTTCACTCTAGTCTCCTTACTGTTGCTGTGGCTGTTTGTTAGAGCTTATTTTTGACTGGGTTATTTCTCTAAGCCAGTCATTGTGTAGAGAGCAACAGGGGACTTGTGGGCTACTTAAGCCAGTACTGTTGCCGAAGGAAATACTTAATCAAGCCACTGCTTAAGACACAACTCACTGCAATTTTTTCCCCTAAAATGTTCCTTACTTAATGAGATTGGAAGGGTTATTAGAGTTAGGGGAATTCAGAATTCATATGTAATTCTCCCATGATCTTCCGATGATCCAGTGATGCCAGCTCTGGGGAATGGGAGTTTATACCCTATTGGTTTCTTGATTTTTTTGAAAAGTTCATCTGAAAACAAGGAACTGAAGGGAAATTTTACTGAGCTTTCTATACCAGAATGGGTGAAGAGTTTATTAAACAACCCTTATTAGAGTTAGTATGTCTCTATGCATAAGTATAATTTATCCATCAAACTATATTTAATGACAAATTAGAGAACGAATAGAGGCTTAAAGTTCAGAAAAGCAACCGGTATGTTAGTAGTGTTCCTTATACTTTCGTGTAGTTTCAAATAGCCATTTTAGATTCTAGTTCTAATTGTTGAAATCAAAAGATTACCTGTCTAAATGATAGTGCAATTACCTTCCATGTGGCATTACAGCAGCTATTTGCAATAGTTACAATGGTATTTTGTACAAGAGTGTAGGGCATGAATTTCAGTGTTTGTGTTTTGCCAGTTGTACTAGCGTACATAGATTTTCGTATTGGAAAAAGGCTTTTCTAATTTGAATAATTTAAATATCACTATTCTCTCAATTCATGCATTTATGTAACAGAGAATATGTGTCAGCTTATTTTTCAGGCCATATTCTCATTTTATTTACAAAGATGTACATTAAAGTCACTAGATTTTGCCACAGACGTGCTCAAGATTTCAGGTGTATTAACTGATGTGTCAAGGAGATGCTGAACAGTTCTCTGCTATGTTAATATCTGTGAATCTTTAAAAGTGATATAAAAATAAAAATCATTATTTTTCTTATTTGATTTAGCCATCATTTTACTGTCTGATGTGTTCTAACAAATGTTACTGTTTCACTTCAGTCTCAGCCTGACCCAAAATGCTTGCTCTGGTTCCAGAAAAAGAAGTGACATTCAACAGGTTTAGGTATCAAAACAAGACTTCTAATATTAAAACTCAGCTATTTCTTTACTCCTGTCAATTGTTATTAGCCTCAGTTTTCATGAATCACTCTTTCAAGGGCAATGCTTGACATAACTGCTGCTGGTGTACAGGCCCAAGGTTTGATTGTATTACTGCTACTCAACAAGCACAGGCAAGGGCATGCCGAATGTATAGAATAATGAAGAGTCAATAACCTCCATAAGCCTTACAATAAGCTCTGAAATGCAAATCAACCTCTATCAATAAGCACCAGGAAACAGAGTAGGTGCCTGGTGTTTTCTTTAGTCTTCTCTCCCAAATAGCGGAAGAAAAATGTGCACATTTGCAATCCACCTACTAGTTGGGGAACAGACTGTGCTATAAAATGCACCAAAGGCTGGAATCACTGAATGAAAGCTGAATTAAGCTATTGTTTTACAAATAGGTAAAGGAAATTTGCTGTTTGACAGCTGGCTAAATATGAGCCAGCAGTGTGCCCAGGTGGCCAAGGTGGCCAACGGCATCCTGGCCTGTATCAGAAATAGTGTGGCCAGCAGGAGCAGGGAAGTGATCGTCCCCCTGTACTTGGCACTGGTGAGGCTGCCCCTCGAGTACTGTGTTCAGTTTTGGGCCCCTCACTACAAGAAAGACATTGAGGTGCTGGAGTGCATCCAAAGAAGAGCAACAAAGCTGGTGAGGGGCCTGGAGCACAAGTCTTGTGAGGAGCGGCTGAGGGAACTGGGGTTGTTTAGCCTGGAGAAAAGGAGGCTGAGGGGAGACCTTATTGCTCTCTACAACTGCCTGAAAGGAAGTTGTAGTGAGGTGGGTGCTGGTCTCCTCTATCAAGTAACTAGAGATAGGACGAGAGGAAATGGCTTCAAGTTGTGGCAGAGGAGGTTTAGGTTGGATATTAGGAAAAATGTCTACTGAAAGGGTTGTCAGGCATTGGAACAGGCTGCCCAGGGAAGTGGTGGAGTCATCATCCCNCTAAATACACATTCACAGCACAAATATTACAGCTTCACCATTCTTTGAAGCATGTGAGACACCATGGAAAATCCTCAATCTCTTTCTTGAGTATATATACTTTTTAATGTCCCTAGAGTAATGGAAAGTTACTTTCAGCACAATCAAATAAGTTTGTATAAGATGTTTTACCTTAATTTGAATACATATAAGATTGGCGGGGGGTTGAACAACAATGCAATGATCTTTTTCTCTTTAGACTTCACTAAAGTTACTCTTCCACGCTTGGTAGTTTTCATGATCTTTAGAGGCATTTTATCAATATGAACATACTTGCTATCTTCATGATCTCTTAAACTTCTGAAGTATTTTCATTGCTACTAGCATCACTTTGTAGCGTGAGAAAAGTGATGTGTACATCACTGATCATTTAACAATTTAATATTAGTTTTCTGTTTTATCATTACAGGCTCCTTCACCGTCAAAATTTGTGTCAATATTATACCATCACTTGTTAAACTTACATTTTTTAGATTATGCCATTCAGTAGTGTCAGCTTGTGTTGTTTCCAGGAGTTTTTCCTGAGTATTTTCTGCAAGTTAGTCAGATACTTATTTTGTTGTATTCTGAGCGCTCTTCAACGGTCTACGCTGGTTCTTGTGCAGTCTGCAAAGGAGTGTAAATGAGGGACAAACAAAAGTGTTAGCCACAGATACCCAAGAGGTGGAAAAATAAATTCTGAGTGATACAGTATTATTACATAGCTGTAAAACTGAAGAGTTCTGTCTTCTTTTTTCTTTCAGCAATAAATGATGGTGAAGAATCATAATACAGCTAAGAAGTGCAACAAAGCAATTATAGCTAGAAAAAAATGCAGTGTGTAACTACTAACTTGGAACAGACTCAGTAACCCTTCAGGTTTGATCTTCAAGGAGATCAAAGCTGCTGAGATAATGGATGCATACTGAACTCTCTATTTACTCAGTGCTGTTATACTTGACAACAAGTCAAGTTATAGCTGCAGGCTATTCCGAGGAGTATCATGAGTAATGAATCTGACATGGTGCTTGTTCTCTGTTTCTACAATAATCAGTTCCAGAAATTTCTGAGCTACGTTTTCAGCAGTTCACCTTTTGCAGTTCCTCACATCTTCTCTCCCCAGTCAAAAAAGGGTGCAATCTGTATGTATGCAGAACAGAATGTCAAATATCACAAACCTTTTAACTCTAACAGATTATTCGGTAATGCCCTGCAGTCTCCACAGTAGATCTGGCAGTGAAGCAATTAGAAAGTAGTTCTGACATTGCCATGTCTTGGGGACTCACCTATCTTAACTTGTCAAAATTACTGTACACCAGAGACTCTTTTAGGGAGAACACGTACTGGTGCCTCTTACCACAGTTCCTCTGCCTCAAGGCAGTAGTACCTGAGAAGGGCATTAATGGAGACTGTAAGCTGCAAATCACAATAAATAAGAACAAGGATGGATAGAAAAACATGCCAAAAATCCTTCTATAAGAAAAAGGGCAGAACACGGAAACTGTTCACAAGAAATTCTAGTATAACAATCATGGAGATGAATTTAGAGGATAAAGACGAATACGAGATGAGGTGGTGGTCGCAGAAAATAAGCAATTGCAGAAGAGGTACATGAATGTAGAAACAAACAGATTAGAGAAATGCAAGTACAAGGATGGAAGAGATACAAGCAGTCTAAACCAATGATTATCCAGTACAGCAAAATCCTTTCCTGTCAAGAATATGATATGTTTTTACATTAAAAAATATATAAATTATTTGAGAAAGAAGATTAGAGGGAAATGATTGTGTAGAAATGCAAATATTGTCCTAAAATGTTATAGTTTAAAAAACAGCAATAAAGGAGAAGAGTCTGTAATAGAAACAGGCTATTTAGTAGAGTTCATTTAAACTCTAGCATAGTATTCAAAACGTGACTATTGTGTACAGTTTCCTGTTTTAAGATAAATATTTGTCCTGATGAGAAAGTGTACCATGAAGCAGAATGATTAATGCTTATTTATCTGTATTGTACATAAATATTCCTGAGGCTTTAACTTAGTGTAACAGTTTATAAAATATCCTGGCAGAATTTTGACCATTACAGAATTTCAACAAAAATTAAGTTGAGCTGTAAGAAACACTCTGTATAGTAACAGTAGAAAGGCTAACTTGCCAAAAAATTACTACAGGATGCTTGTTTCCCTTTGAGGATCTTCCTCAATTCAGATCAGCTCTCTAGTGAGTACTGAAATTAAAGAAGTTCCTGTGGTATTAAGACCAACTTCAGAAAAAAAGAAGTAGGGAAGATGACATTTTCTTCCTAAGAGACTAGGCTGCTTGTGCCAGGGAGTAGGAATGCAAGGTACTGGAAGAACGATGAAAGATTGGGATCTAACAAAAAGTCTTGTGGATTGGTACCTATGAGAACTTGAATATTTCTTTCAAAGGAGAAAAGGCAGACTCTTAATTTTTTGAAAGATACCATTTTTTTAGATAAATAACCTTGCCTTCCTTATGGAAATCTCTTTGGATACATTTAAATTTTATGAATTTGCTTTGCCAAACCTCTGGAGTGTTCTGAATCTTAAATAACGCTCTCTTTCTAGAAATTCTGCCCGTCTGTTCCATGTGCAATTGCTGTTTCTGCTGTTACTGTATCTTCTCCTGATTGAAAGAGATTAATGGTTTGAATCTAGAAAAAGGCAGCCAAAAGAGTGTTTCTTTCGGGATCAGCAACTTTCTTGCCCAGCCCCGCCCTGGCTTTAGAAGCTTTATTGCTTTTCTTCTAAGTTGCAGCACAGAAAGGATTAAAAAGCCTCTTTTCAGTGATGACAGTACAAATTATTTCTTTAACTTTTCCACATGCAAAAAAAATAATTTTCCAAGATACCACAGATAGGAGCTAAGTAAATTAAAGGAATAAAAAGCAGAGAGGAATAAATGTTTATCTTCCATTGTGAAATGACTATATGTGTAGATTACTTTTCATTTCATGGCTAAAAATGGATGAGCTATTCCTAATATGAGTGAAAAAAATCACATGCTTCATATTATTAAGTTAAAGGATGTTTTTGCTCTTTTCTGGATGCTTTAACGGATCTTTTGTATTCCTAAACAAAGCCTTCATTCACTAAGTTTTCTCCCTTCTTAAATTTGATAAGTCCATTGCATTAGGTCTTGTTTCAGTAAACAGCTACTGAAGGAACTCAAACCCAGAAGAAAATTGGTATTTACTCTGTCTTTGAGGAGGAAGGCATTTTCACCCTAAAGATACTGCTATAGGTGTGTTTACAGGAAACTAGAAAAACTTGACTTTTCAATTAGCAAAAAGCAAGTAGATAAGGGTATAATCCTCCCTAAATATTAGGGGATCAGATGTAAATAACAGCTAAGAAAGCACTTAAAAGATAATGTAAGTATACAAACAAATTGGTATTAGTGTCCAGGAGTAGATGTAGGCTGGAAATTGGCAGAAACATTCTATACATCAAAGAACTGCAGTCCCAGAAGAACAAGGAATACAACTTCTGAAGGAGGGAGCTTGGTACATGTAATGGCTCAAACAAAGATGTGGTTGCATGAGACAGCAACAGACTGGACAAATGGAACTAGGTGCTCTTTTGCACTCCAGAATTCCCATTACTACTGGTACTTAAATACATTTAAAAAGAATGGAAGGGATATAAATATCACACCAAGTAAATTTACCGATAATAGGAAATAAGGGGAATTCTCAAGTACTAGTGTGGAGGAGACTGATAGTCCAAAGCTAGACGAGTTCAGACAGGAAAATGAAAAATGTCTGAGATTGGCAGCATGAGGCTAGATCTGGACAGCAGTTTATGCACATGCTGGGAGCAGGTTAAGTTGAAAAAAACACACTGGAGTGTACAGCCACCAACTAAGGAGTACACATATACCTCTTACTTGAGATATGACTAAAGCAGTAATTGAAATTTTAAAAATTCTACAAGGAAATAGAATCTCAGGAAAAAGATTTCTAGATTCAGTATAAATTATTTATCCATGGAACAGTTTGAAGTCAGTGTTTCAACCTTTGCCATACTGTGATCCTTAGAAAATCTCTCCTGTCTACCTGCCTTTAGCCTGGCTCAGCTCTTTTTGAAGCAGAAAACGAAGGTTCTGCTGGTAAAGGATAAGTTTTGCTGCCTGTCAGTCAGTACCTTCAAGGTCCTGCAACTTAAACCAGACCACAAACTTCCCAAAATAATGCTACAAATCTCTTCCATGACTGAAGCAACTCAGGACTGAGTGGCAGCAGAAACAGATGTCTCCTTAGCTTCTCTTGCCTCTTGCCCATGAAGCTGGATAAAGATACCTCTTACATAGATAATAAGGAATCTCACCTTTATACTGACATAAAACCAGTAGGCATTGTAAAAAGAGACATCAGTGCATCACTGTGCATTTATTCTTGAAGTGGGATAAAGCTGGTTATTGTATTTTTCCCATTTTCTGACATAGACTTTCTAAGTTGAATATCAAATCAAGATAAAAGTATAATTTAAAACTGTAATTTTAAACTTTCCTTATGATGGCATGATGTACTGGTTTTGGCTGGGTGCCGTGGTTTAACCCCAGTCAGCAACTAAGCCCTACACAGCTGCTTGCTCACTCCCCTCACAGTGGGATGGGGGAAGAGAATCAGAAAAGTAAAAGGGAGAAAACTCATCGGCTGAGATAAACACAGTTTAATAGGTAAAGCAAAGGCTGTGCACACAAGCAAAGCAAAACAAGGAATTCATTCACCACTTCCCATTGGCAGGCAGGGGTTCAGCCATCTCCAGGAAAGCAGGGCTCCATCATGTGTAATGGTTACTTGGGAAGACAAAAGCCCTCACTCTGAATGTCCCTCCTTCCTTATCCCCCCCAACTTTATATTGCTGAGCAATGGCGTCATATGGTATGGAATATCCCTTTGTTCAGTTGAGGTCAGCTGTCCTGGCTGTGTCCCCCCCAACTTCTTGTGCAACGCTATCTTCCTCGCTGGTGGTGTGATGTGAGAAGCAGAAAAGGCCTTGACACTGCTCAGGAGTAACAAAACCAGCTCTGTATTACCAACCCTGTTCCCAGCACAAATCCAAAACATAGCCCCACACTAGCTACTGTGAAGAAAATTAACTCTACCCCAGCCCAAACCAGGACACTGGGATAGAGTTAGTTTTCTTCACACGGTGCCATGTTTTAGGTTTGTGACGACAGCAGTCTTTTTTGGTGCCCAACATGGGGCTTGAAGGGTTCGAGATAACAACAGATGTGATTGGATATACAACAAATATCACACTCAGTTCTGGGTGAACTACACCATTGTGTTTAAATCTAAACACAAAAAACCCAAATAGCAGTAACACAATAGTGCTGAAGTCCCAAACAGCTGTATGTGAGGCAATTTGAGAGGCCCGTTTCTGGCTAGGCCAAAGACGGCGCTGTGATTCTGCCTGCAAAGAAGCACTCAGGTAAGTTATGGAAGTGATGTCTGCATAGAGGCAGCTGCTGAAAGAGCTGGCACTGCAGACTGGCAGACAAAAACTGAAACAAAGGAGGGTATGACCTGCAGAATGAATACTAACAGCATGTGAAGTTTCCAGTTCCATGCCGACTCCAGCCTGCAGTGAGCTTGCCAACATACATGCTGCCTTCAGCTTCTGAGTGCCTCGCAACACGCAAATCTGCCAAGGCCCCTAAATTCAATCACTACAGACACCTATTCCTGTTGCAGTTCCCTAATCGAAAGAACTCTGTTACCACCTCATCAACGCTGTGAAGGCTACCCACATCAAACGTTGGGGGAGAAAAGCATCAGGCAGGGGCCAGCACCAAGAGGGAGGGGAGGCCCCATGGGGGAGGCCCTGCTGTCCTGCCTGCTGCTCACCTCCTCTGTGCCCCCACGAATGGGGTGGGGGAGGTGGTGGTACTGAGTCAATCTCATCGTGTTTCCCTCTAAAAGAGCAGCTGGCTCTTCTCTTTCTGTGAATCCTGAGGGGGTTTATTCCTGGGGAAGCTGTGACTGGGGGAAAGCTTGCGTTGTACTGGGCCTCTGAGCATTTTCTTCCTTGCTTTAGGATCCACCTTTATCATAGGGTGCAATCATAAGTTACTGATACTACTATCATAGTTGATTAGGGGATGCTGTCCCTCTTCACAAAGAAGCTGGTGGAGCAGCTTGTTGCTGTTCTGGTGCCAAACCTCCTCTCGGCTGTGCCTGAGCAGCGTGGTGATTCTCAGTGCAATGGATGCCCTCAGGTATCCGAAGACAGGTTCAAACCCTGACAGTATACAAGGTCTTGCCCATTGGCTTGTTTTATAGAACTCTTGAGTTAAACTTCTGCAATGTGATTGTTGAAAAAAAGTATTTCACCAACTGTTTTTACTACTCTTCCTCATAATGTGCACTACTATCCTTATTTAGACATTTCTCTTCCACAAAAAAGTATTTGTAATAGTTTTTATTTTAAAGCTTTTCCAAGCTCACACAAAATAGCATTCCATATCAGTCTAAAACGACATACCACGGTGGCAGTGAGGTTGGTTAGTAATATGTCTGTTCTCATTCCTTCTGTGATCCAAGGAAAATGTAAATGGTGGAACAGTGATGTGATCTGGGCTGGATAAAAAAAGAGTATCACACCTGAACTGTTTCTATTCTATGCAAGAGAAGATCTGATCCCAGATATCAAATATGATGCATTATATTACATGTGTTTGGGGTTCTTGTTAAAACTGAAATAGCTAGCCAAATTCTATATCCAGCTGGTTGTCTTGATTAGAAGAAAAGAATACTAGAACAGAAAATCTTTATAGAGAATGCATAAAAATCCTGGGGTTTTGGAACACAAAAATACTCAAGTGGCAGAATACTGCTCTTTGCCACACCAACTGGCATTTACATCAAATGTTACAGCTCCTCTTCCACAAGGAACAGAAATTTTGAACAAGTCATCTGTAGACATGATTTCTGCAGTGTTTTTTAATAGAAGGTGTTAAAATGTTTCATCTACAGGGTAGCCTTGGTAGGAACTTTATTCAGAAATACCTCTCAATTCTCCAATACCATGTTGTCTTCTTTTGGAAGTTGTATGAAAGTCAAACGGAAGACCTTCCTGCAATCGCAGAAATGCTTAAATTTGAATTTAGACATGAACTGTGGAAAACCAGCAATAAGGATTATAGTATCATTTACTAACAACTCTGGTGGGGTTTTTTTGAGTTGTGGCTACCTGTTACCATCCATTTGCACTGAAAGAAGAGAATTCATCTGAGTTTTTTTGTGCAAAAACTGATGAGGAAGTTAAAAGTATTGAGAAATAATATGGCAGACTTAAAATTAGACTTTGTTTTTAAGAGATGACACAACATTAGAAATCTGTTATATTTAGTAGTTCTTCACTAAGAAAGTAGTGTAGCACTAGGGCAGGTTGTCCAGGGAAGCTGCAGAATTTCCATCTTCAGAGGTTTTCAGGACTCAGCTAGAAAAAGCCACTTGCAATGGGAAGACAGATTAGGTGATAAGGCTCTACAAACACCTAGCTGCAAATGTTATCTAATCCCTCTTTCCATCTCTGAAGGGCAGTGCTGTGTTTCACAGCAACACTGAAAAATTATTGAGTAATGCCAATTTGAATACTTCTTCTATTCAGATCCGAAGCTTTATGACTAAGAAAGAAGGCAAAATTATGTTGGTTTGTTTTTTTTTTTTTTTATTCAGGTAAACTGAGCTGTTACATTTGGGTGGTGTTCTCTTTGTAATGGATTCACACATCAACAGCATATTCCAGTATTCCATATTCCAAAAGTTAGGATACCTGCAACATTAGTAAAGAGTTAAGCTGTCTTTCCTGGTCAATGAATCAAATACTTCAGTAAAATTCAACGTGCTGCTGCATTGTCTGTCATGACTGGGAAAGACTAATACTATGCTCTTGGTGGGACTTGATAAAGATCTCGAATCTGTTGCAGTTACATTTCCGCATTCTTATGGGTTAAGTGGCCACTTTCTGGAGGTTTTTTTTGTAGTACCTTGATCAGCCTTGGCTGGGATATGGATAATGAGGTATCAAATGGCTGAGCTGAGCACTACTTACAGAGGGAATCACACTCTGGCAGTTGCTTTGCAAATTATATCTAATTTAGTAGTGGCTAAGAGTTCCATATCAGAGCATAAGACATTTGCTCCATTCTTTGGTGTCTAGACCAGATCTGAAATAAAATTTAGTGGGTCTTAGGCAAATTTAGGTGCCACAGACCAAAACTTTAATTCTGAAAATGATCGCTGATCAGGCACCTGAGTCTGCAGTCTTAAACCAGTTCCCATGTGCCTTATGTTCTGCTTCTGTCCATGCCTATAAATGATAGGACTAAGCAACTCAGCTCCCGTTTCAGGCTATCTTCAGGATTTGAAGCTCAGCATATTTTATAGGGCACCTAAGCACTTATTTCTGGGATTCCAGATTCTACTTTGGGAGCCAAAAGTCTTGAGCTAAGCATTGCAATACTCAGTACTGTGAGAAACCCATCTCCTTTTGTCTCTAGTTCCGTGGAAGAAAGTCAGGCTAATTACTTTTGAAAAGGAAGCAAATGAAGGTTTCACTGACTCCTTTTGAAAACACTGTCACTCATTCTTAGGTTTCTTAAAGTCCTCAAACCACCTTCCCTTGAAGTCAATGGTTTCTTTCCATTTACTGCAGCTGGAGTTTGAGTAGACATATGCAGAACTGTCAGTGGTTCCCTATCAGTTGCTCTTGCTCTATTAACAACAGTAAATCAGTTGAAATCACTTTGTTGATAAAATTGTTTTATGATTAAGAATTGAGAAATGCTACTGTTCTCTCAGCCATCTGAGTAACCCCAGGCTGTTAACATAAGAGTCTGTCCAACATTCCTCATCTGCCTCTTCTCCTCTTCACCATTCCCCAGTCTGTAGCTGGGATTCCATCACACTTCACATTCCAAGAGCCCATGTATAGGCACTTCTATATTAGCACAATGTTTTTCATGGATCAGTAATACCAGTGAATGCTGGGACATTTAGCTGGTTGTCGTTCTAGTTATAATGTAAATCATATAAATACTTTAAAAATGATTTAGGGCTTTATTAAGCCAATATGCATTTGACACAGACTTTGTGTACTGTTTCAAAAGCATCTATATACATTTTATGCTTTCAATCAGGAATAATTCTGCAAAGTGTTTCTCGAGTATATGTCCTTATAAATGACCTGTAAATACATTTAGACTCGACTGTAGCTGCATTTACAGAATACTGATATAAAAGCTAGAATAGTTCTATTTCTAGAGATACCTGCCAGGTTGCATGAAGAATATGTTGTATTTCAAATTCCTTGTCAAAATTTGCAGAACATCACTGGGAACTTCTAAATCATTGAAGCATTTATCTCTTGCTGACTACTGCTTGTTTCTCACACAGTGGAAAGTAAAAGCATTATTTCTTTACAGTATTATTAAAATTGTTTGGATCTCATCAAAGCCTCACAACTCTTTCTCTTTTTTTCCTACTATTACCCACTTTTCTACTATATTGCCACTAAATTCAAAGCCTTGACCCTTTTATGTTCATGATACTTGTTTGTGTGTGAAGAAGCTAGTGCCACATTGCAGGTTGAATTTTCCTTGCTTGCATATTAACACATTAGCCCCAGGGTTTAAATAAGCATGAAGTGGGTGCTTGTATTGGGTTTACATGGCAAGGGTTTGGTAGCAGGAGAGTTACAGGGGTGGCTTTTGTGAGAAGAGGCCAGAAGCTGCATGGTTGGATGGAGCCAGTTCCATATGGCTCCAAGACAGACCCGCTGCTGGCCAAAGCTGAGCCCATCAGCGATGGTGGTAGTGCCTCTGTTATAACATATTTAAGAAAGGGTGAAAACTGCTGTGCAACATCAGCTGGGAGAGAGGACTGAGAATATGTGAGAGAAATGACCCTGCAGACACCAATGTCAGTGAGGAAGGAGGGGGAGGAGGCGTTCCAGGCACCGGGGCAGAGATTTCCCTGCAGCCCATGGGGAAGACCATGGTGAGGCAGGCTGTCCCCCTGCAGCCCATGGAGGTCCACGGTGGAGCAGATATCCACCTGCAGCCTGTGGAGGACCCCAGCTGGAGCAGGTGGATGCCTGAAGGAGGCTGTGACCCCATGGGAAGCTTGTGCTGGAGCAGGCTCCTGGCAGTACCTGTGGAGAGAGGATCCCATGCTGGAGCAGGTGTTCTGGCAGGACTTGTGACCCCACAGGGACCCACGCTGGAGCAGTCTGTGCCTGAAGGACTGCAGCCCATAGAAGGGACCCATGCTGGAGCAGTTCATGAAGAACTGCAGCCTGTAGGAAGGACCCACTTTGGAGATGTTTGTGGATGACTGTCTCCTGTGGGAGGGACCCCACGCTGGAGCAGGGGAAGCGTGTGAGGAGGAAGGAGCAGCAGAGACGTGTGATGAACTGACAGTGACCCACGTTCCCCATCCCCTGCGCTACTTCTGGGCGGGGGAGGCAAAGAAATTGCGAGCGAAGTTGAGACGGGGAAGAAGGAAGGGGTGGGAGAAAGGTGTTTTTAGATTTGTTCTTAGTAGCCTACTCCATTGTTAATTGGCAATAAATGAAATTAATTTCCCCAAGTCAAGTCTGTTTTGCTCATGATGGCAATTGAATTGCTGAGAGATTCCCCTGTCCATAGCTCAACCCATGAGCCTTTCATTGTATTTTCTCTCCCCTCTCCAGTCGAGGAGGGGGATGATAGAGTGGCTTGGTGGGTATGTGGTGGTCAGCCAAGGCCAACCCACCACAGTGCTCAACAAAAAAGTTCCATTGAGCTTGTTGTTGTGTTCTTTAACAGTTTTGTCATGTCTTAATTTTCATTTTGTTTACTGTATTCCCACTGATTTTCTGTCTTCATGTCTGCAGAGTCTCTGTATCTGCTTCAAAGAAAATAAATTTTGGGCTATTTAATAAACACCTCTTATAGTAGTCCTAGCATCACCACAGTCTAAACAGCTCTTCAACCTCTGGAAAGTTCTTTAATTTACAGTTCTGTATTTACCTTATATTGAAAAATTAATGTCTTTATATTGTACCTCATTCCAAGTAAGCCTGCTATGGGATGAATAGTTAATAGATCACAGGGACAACCTCTTACGTATTGCATAAGTTATGCAGATTTTGTATGCTAACTTTTACATATGAAGCCAGCAATATGGATTTACTGTCTATTTCTATATGCTTGTATTTTGCTTCTCCTCTGAAAACATTACACTTTATGATATCCATATATAACTGACATTATAGACAGTTCCTTTTTAAGACATGAAATATCTGTGAAAAGAAGAAAGGTGCTACAAGTGAATGGTGGTTATAAAGAATTTGATTTTTCTCTGAAAAGCCGTAGCTGCACAATTTTAGTAAAAAAAGAGTTGGTGGACCTTGACATATTCAGTAGGAACAGAAATTTTGCTTCTTGTTTCTTACCCTGCAAGAGTTGTGGTGCCTTTAACCTACTGCATTTACAACTAAAATGTTTAAACCCCATTAAGGATTTAGAAAGCAAGTACTGTTTTCCCCTGTATTTTCCCTAAATTGTTTGTTTCCATGCATTCAGGCATTTATCACTGTGAAGTTGTCTTTTTTTTTAATACTTGGAAAACAAACAAATAAAAGAATGGTTCTAAATCATCTGTAAGTTATTTGTGTATCATTTTGTTGTGGGAACTTTTAAACTTTGATCCCACATTGCCCTACTCCATTAAGCTAAAATGTATTAACATCATTAACATTTACCCTTCTTGGACCTACATGATGTTCTAAGGCTTAAAAAAAAGGTCCTTTTGTTTCCTTTTGAATTTTAGTGAAAGATAATCCCCTGCATTCCTAACTAAGCCAATTTATCCCTTAGCACCTCTTCAGTTCAGATATTTACCAGGCCTTGGTTCATGGCCGCTATCTATTAAAAGATAACTGGAGGACATTCCATTCACCCTTGATCGCTAATATTCCTTAAGTGGCCATAAAGCTTGGGAATTAAAGCATATGTCCATTAGAATTAGTAAAATGTATAATACATACAAGGGGTTTGAGAGAAGTCAGAGAATTGGTTAAAAGTATGGAAAGGCTTCAAAATGAGCAAAGACTGAAATTTTAGTAGTCTTTAGTTCAGGAAGAAGAGACACAACTGAAGTTTCCAGAATAACAAAAGGTGCAGGATGGGCATACTACAGTACACTTTAAAGTGGTGCAAGCAAAAAGGACTTTAAAGACAACATATGTAAATCTGTTTCCATCACAGAATGCGCTAAAGTTGTGCAACTCATTGTGATATGACTGATGTCAAGAGCTTTGTATAATTAATTAACATGTATTCATTTTTCTCATTAAGTATATTCCATTGCAATAGATGTGGTAAAAATAGAGAGATATGAACTGTCATGTAACTTGGCATGTTAACTTCCGTGTGATAATGTGTGGGCAGGTACTGCACTAGATACGGTTACTGGTTTATCTGCCCATCTTCCTTTGAAAGTAGTTGTTAAAAAAAGACATCACACTGACTTCATACAGCAATTTCTGTGTGTGTACCAACATAACAAGATTTAAAAAGAATTAACTCAGTTTGTTTGTGTGAAATTTTCTTTCTCCCTTTCTCTCTCGTAGCATCACTGCAAATTCAGTCTTATGTTCATACACTGTTTTTTTAGCATTAAATTCTACAGGATTAATAAAATAGCATCAGTCTGTCCTTTTAGCTTATGCTCAACCAAAAGTAATTGGTTAATTGTAATTACAGATCATCTTCTCAGACAATATTTTTTAATAGTCATTAGACATCAGGAATTGTTTTCCCAAAGTTTTAACAGTTGCAAAACCTATTGTATCTGTGGGCATGGAGTCACAGGGCAAGTCTATTGGTTTGTAGACTTTTAATGAAAACATGTCAGTGCTGCCACCTTTTGGACATTCTTTAACTACCTATTACGGAAAACTAGGATTTGATTAGGAGGACATTGTTCATGAGGGATGTGGGGAAAATGTCAAAAAAATTAACTTTGAAAAAACGTCCTGCTGTGGACTTTGATTCCCTTCTTCTTAAAAATGCATTCGTGCTCACAAGTACGCAGCTTTGTGAGCATGCAGGACTCTCCCTGCGTTAAATGCCATGTACACTAAAGAATACTTTATGACCTGAAATGTTAAAACACACTGCAGTTACCTTTTTCTGTGCTATTTAAAGAATTTAGTTATGCATTTTCAGATGGAATTCATTTTGCTTATGGAAAGACACAGTTTCCATCAGGGCATTTTAGATTTATTTGTCCTCATTGCATTGAAAGTATTTATTTGGGGGCCTGATCATTGAAAAATGTATTTTCTGTCTGGGAGACTGAAAGGTAAAAGGTGAGCAGATCAGTCCAACCTGGAAAAAACCAAAACACTCTGCTTTGAGTGAAAAGAAAAATATCCTTCCAGAAGAATGCTGGAAGCTGTTACATGAATGCCTAAAACAAGAGTGGTATGGCTCTTCAAGAAGAAAAATTCCTGCCTTCCGTTCTTGGGAATTAGATCTGAATTTTTGGTCCCTGCTATAGACAGTACACTAATATTTCTGACAATATGGGTGTTTCCTTTCTTTCTCAGCAAACAGCATTCGAGGATAAAAACTTGGTAGAAAAATCAGTCAGATCAAACTTTGCAGCTGCCAGATACAGTTCAGTGAATAGCTATCCCTAACAAACTGCTCTGGGGAGTGTACTAATAGCCTACCAAAAAACCCACAGAGAGTTTAACTTTGTGGGTCGTTCCTGTGACAAGGAAAAAATACCTTCTTACCCACCACTAGGCCCTTAAACAGTAAGAAGGAATTTGGTTCCTGTTGACATAGTGGGTCATGGTGGAATGGCAGAAGGGCTCATAGTCACCTTCACCATGTATTACTGACTACAAGGGTATGGTGACCTGCTCTATACAGTAGTCACAGATTGTTATGGGTTTCATAGCATTGCAGTCTAGCACAAGTTTAGTTCTAGTGTCTTGTCTATTATCCTGAAATACCAGTACGATGAGTCTGACCTATTCATATCTATTGCTGCTACTAGCTATCATTTTAGCATATATATATTTATCATAATTTTTTATCTGTCTTTGTAAATGTACTTCTTGAAATGGAAAAATTATAAAAACTTTGTGTAGTACTGACAACAAAATTAGAAAAAAAAAGACATAATCCGGCAACATAATTAGAAACAAGACAACATTTAATTTAAATAAAAAACTTTATTAACAATGTAAAATGTTTAATATCTTACAGTCTGAGATAATTCTGGCATGCCCTATAAGAGTTAATACTTAGTGATATGCAGACACCATGCTTTGAATTCTATTGGAAACAAAATGGGTTGGTGTTGTGTTTTTAATACACCTTTTAGTAATTTATTTTTTCCAAAAGCTTGTAGAGATACTATCAGCTTAAAAGGAAACCTGTTGCTTCTATGCATTATACAGTATGTGGATACTATGATTCCTCTGTATTTACAAGTTCTGAATATTTTCATATATGGTTTGTGTATCATAAATTACGGTATTTTTCTATGAAGCTTTTAAATTGAGATATAGTGGAAGACTAAATATGAATGAGAGCACAAAAAGCAACTGGAGATTTTGTGCAAATTCTGTTACAATATTGTTTAAATGTTTTAGAACTTTAATACTCTTGCTGTTTAATAGTTTTCTATGCTTAAAGACTGTTAGAATATGATCAAGTATTTTAATATGATGCTAGTACTGTACTATGCACAAACTTTTAGCTGCAGTTTAAACAATAATAAAACTTTAAAATTATCTATTAACCATAATTCATGTGTCTTTTTTTCTGAGTGGTTGAAAGTAAGCATGCAAAACATACTCTTTAAAGTTTCAAAAACGTTCTTAGTTATACTAGATCTATTCCACAGCTGGCTTTTGACCACCATGACTTTAAACTATTAAAACCCTTATTTTGAGAAGGGGGATGGAGCAGAAGAGAAAAAGGAATAGGCTAGTGTAGAAAACGTACTTTATAATCAACAGTAGCAATGTTCATCTTTTCCGTGGTCAAATAATAGTGGCTTAATCAAAGTTTCAAAGTTATGACTTTCTTGGTGCTTCTGTGCTTAATCTTCTAGCTTGAGACAAGACAACACAGTCCAAAGAATCTTCGCTTCCGTCTTCTTACCAATGGATACGGAGTCAAGTTTAGGAGGCTGCTATCATCTGTGATGAAAAACCCCACATTTTAATACAAGCATGTACACATGCACACACAGAGAAGAGTTTGTATCATTTATGTGTCCTAACAGCACCTACATGATCAAGTAATAGATCCCATTGTTCTACTCATAGAGTGAAAAATAACATGAATTTTGTATGTAAAAGTCTTACAATGCTAATTATCATGATTTCCATGACAATACAAGAGAAATTTTGGGAAGAAGAATACCAGTTCAATGATGAAACACCAATTAAATTGCACCTCCAGTACTGGGAGACCTAAGCCACAATATTCCTGCAAGGATGAATGATGTTAGGGTCCCAAATAAAACCTAAAGTAGCTTGACATCTTGCAGACATGCAAGTTTGAAATGTCAATCCTAAGGTTAAATTCTGTGTTAATTTAAACATTAAAAAAAAACCAGTATTGGGTGGCCATTTGTGAACATTAGGGGGAATTTCCATTTAAAACTGCAACACTGGAACAACTTGGCACATCAAGAGAAAAAGCACTTGTCTGGGAAAGTTAGCACAATATGCTTAACCTGTTTCTGGTTAGCTTTCTACCTTTTACATAATTTCTTTTAAATTTATACAAAAAGTACATATTAGTGCCTATACTTATGTCAACTCATGCACTGCCAGTGACCTGACTTGCAAAATCTTCAGAAATCACTCTGAATTTGAGCCAACTTCAGACAAGGTTTCAGGCTAAGAGCTATGCTTCGTTATGTTCCTATTCTGGTTACATCAGGGACCTAGTTTTGATTGTAGGCTCTGGATACTACTGTAATACAAATACTTAACTGTATGAGCATAGGTAAGACACCACTTAATATTGTGACTCCAGTTTACGAGACACATCAGCTAAATTTCTTATAATAGTAACCTTCCTGCTGTCACTTAAGAGAATTCCATACAAAAAACCAGGTCTGTGAGCCATCAGTAACATTATGTAAAGCTTTTGTGGGCTTGCAATCTTAACTCCGTTCTGGCTGTCACTGAAATCAACAGCAAAACACTCATTTACTGAAAGCAGGATCAGGTCTTGTAAAGATCAACTCATTCAATGACATTCATTCATCTCATAATCATTCTCTTAAACAGTGCTTGTAATTCATATACAGTCCAGACCATATTAATTACCTGTAATGTTGTTTGTTTGTTCTATTTATTTATACTGTTATCTAGCTTTAATTAATTAAAAGTCTTGGAATATATTAAAAATTTTAAGTGCTGTATGAATAATGAGTATGACTGTCCATTCCTGAGGCATCCATTCTCACAAGTCATCTGCAAACTATGATCGCAGCTGGAGTCTATGGGAGCTGCAGAAACACCAGTTATGATTACCTGATCCTGGGGCACATCTCAGAGCTGCTTTTAAACTCTAGCTGACATGTTTCCCATCCTGCTGCACAGGTGATCAGTGATTTTCTCACCAGTGTTGAAGGGCAGTGTAGACACCAGACAGCAGAGAAGAATTCTGTATGCCTTCATCTTTGTTCTGAATTCAAGTTTCTATATGCTTTATATCCCCCAGATTTGTCTTTTCTTTCCTTGTTGCCACCACGCTTATTTCTTCTAGGCTAGGCATAGACTTTACGGCATTTTCCCAGTTTTTACAACGGCACATCTGTATCATGTATCATAAGCAATTCCCCTTCTCCTTTCACATAATTTTCCATCAAACGATCCTGCCATAAACTCTTAACTTGTATAATGAATTCACCCATTCTATATTCATCTCTTACCATATTATGATGAATGCTAGAATGCTTAGTTACCTGGGACAAGATTTAAGACACATTAGGCATACTTCATCATCTGCCACTTTGCAAAGGCTACACAGCATTTAAGAAATACACATTATCAGGAAGAAATCAAAAAGGAAAATTATTATCTTTTTAATGTTGTTCACACAAAGGAAGACAGTCCCTGTACATGTGGAATATTTAACACTGCTGGGCCACAAAATTAAGGTCCATTGCTAAATACATGCATAGGATGGAGATCCTGCACCCCTGTGCATTTGTATGGGGTGCCTTATAGCTGGCTACTGGCAAAAGCAGGCTGTTAGCAGACTCAAGGCAAGTATCTTTTCTGCATAGAGTCAGTGTCATGTCACAGAAGCTACAAGCCTTGTACGGGTAAAGAAAACCCCATCACTCTGTAGGATCCCTATCAGTCTCTGCAATTTAAACCTTTATTACCTTTGAAAAAGAAAGCCTCCTGACACAGGCAACTAGTTGTGCTGCTGCCTTCATGTCACCAGGAAAAGTCTATTATTTTATCTATAGATAACATATCTATGAAATTCCAGAATACCTCCTGTGAAACGCAAGAGGCCAAAGTTCACATACTAAATTCTGGCTCACTGAATCGGTAGGGAAGAGACTTCACCTAGATTGTTCTTTTTGTAACATCTATTAAAAAACCCTACATTTTTTTGATCTAATGGAAGGCAAACCCTTTAATTATCTTCATTTTCCTTACATGAAGAAAATACAAAACGTACCTTGATTTTTCAGTGGTAAGGGCATAGTCTCCCTGAGTTTACTTAAAAGGTTTTTCATTTCTCTCATATCTCTGTGGAAACAAAAGTTGGAAGAGATACAATAGAACAGCAGTTGAAGACTGATTGGGGAATGGCTTACAGTATAGATTTATAGTTGACGAGAAGCTCAGGATGACCCGGCAGTGTGCATTTGCAGCCCAGAAGACCAACCGTATCCTGGGCTGCATCAAAAGCAG
>VYZV01034327.1:10639-32149 GCA_013401275.1 Pandion haliaetus
CTAGCTGCTTTGAAATTTTACAGTTAGTTGTGCTATTTTAACCAGAGGAGATATATCAGGTTTCCATGGATAGACTCATGTCCACTGTGTGTGCTGGAAGTCACTGCTGTGTCCAAAACTGTCACCCTCTCTCAGGGAAAACAAAAAACCCAACCATGTTCAGTGGCTGAGAAGGAAGAAACTTACCAAAAGAAACACTGCAATAAAAATCTGGGAGAGGATATGTATGTGTCTATGTATAAAAGGAGAAGAGCAGATGACAGAAAAAGGAGAAAGGAAAGCTGCCAACTGTCCTTTCTTTATTCATTGCTGCTTTAAGGAAGGCCATTAAGCTGAAGAGCAAATTGGAATGTCAGCAGTGACAAGTAAGCATTAATCTCACGTATCTGAAAAGGGGTAGACTCAGGAACCTCTGACTGTGAAGCTTGGCCTCTGTTGCACTTTAAGTGTGGGTGTTTAAGGGAGAGTGTGTTTGTGTGTGCATGTGTCAGAGAGAGAGAAAACAGAGGCCCAAGGACTTATCTTTGCAGAACCAGAACATGACACCCACTATCAACAGTGGGTGCATCTCCTCTACAGATAGAGGGGTTTTGTCCATTGATCATCCTGTTCCCTGTGTTTTCAGTGTTTGCCTGTGTGTCACAGAACTGGATAAGCACTCACAGTACTTCTCAGCCTTGTGCTAGGACTATGACTTATCCCATATCTCTTTGTATCTGCTTTTTACATTGAACAGACAGAAAATCCTTGCTTTTTTTCCCCAGCAGCACAGGTCAAAGTAACAGCTCCTTTATGTTAGAGGTAAGAGGTGCACCCATAGGAAGAAGTATGTTTGTGTAAATAACTTGAACAACTTTAAGCTGTACATTTTTTTCCAGAATAGTTCAAAATATTGAATGTCTTTTCCACCATATGTATAACTAGCATAAGGAACAAGTAATAACCCTGTCACTGCTTTGGAAGGATTATTGGCGAATAGTTACAAAGTACGTGAGGTTATAAGGAGTCCTGGGTTCTTTGATCGGTCCTCTCAAGCTCTTTAACTTCTGCATGCCATGCTTTATCTGTCTTGAAAATACCTTTAAACTTTTTCAACCCCCATTGCATCCCATACCATCCTATCACCTGCCATCACTGCTCACTACCACAGCTAGTTGTCATGCTTATTTTATGAGGTTATGTTAATGTCTGTAAAGCAGTTTGTACTTACTTTCAGTCATGGATTTCAATATTTTATCTTCCTGATGGCATGGTATTTAGGGACAAGATTTTGTCTGTTGAATAACTTTTCACGTGAGAGTGAGTAATACCAGTGCTTGAGACTTTCTTGAACAAAAGATGATGTCAGTCTCTCACAGGAAGGAAGAAGCCTTGCCTGTATTTTAGGGACATAGATAAGGGGAGGCGAAACAAAAAAATTCCTTCCCTGAATACTTGTGCTTAAAGTAGGAGGAGCACCTATCGCTCAGATCTTGAGCTGCTTTATTGTAGCCTGGTCTTCTTCTTTGATGCCTTTTTTTCTTTTAAAGCCCTGTAGTTAATTAACTCACTTGATTAAAAGCAGAATGTCCAAACTCATGGGTCACCACGCTTGGGAAGTTTAGATGTCCCATTTAAAAATAGGCATCAGCACCTGATATGCCTTTTTGAAGATGGTGGGAGCCAGTCCTGCATGAGCTGGCTAAATATAGCAGCAGCCGCACCACTTGCTGGAGAGATTAATAAAGCAAAGAAATTCTGTTTGGGCAGGTAGGGTGCAGCAGATCCAGAAGATCTCCCAGCTGTGCTGTCTGGTGGCATGGGCTCTTAGTAGAAGGAAAACTGCTTTGATTTTTATTTTTTCAGTATAGCTGTCTAGAGAAACTTGCTCTTTCAGGTGTTAAGTTGTGAACACGGAGGATTTTGAATACCTTTTTACTCAGTTATTACTTGGACAGAGCAGAAATACTTGAAAACTGCTTTTTGGAAAACTGAAAACTTCACAGCTACTTGCAGAGATCAGCCCTGTGTGCAACCTTCACTTAGTGAGATGAGAAAGTTAAATTATCCTAATTGCACAGTGCACCTTGACTCCATGTTTCAGCTGTCCTTCATTTTAGTTTTATATTTACTACCATTCCACACAGACCTATTTTTTGTCTCATTTGCATTATTGTAAATTATTGGCATCTTCTGAAAGGGATGATGAAGGTGAAGTTAAAGGAGCTGGACTGTTGTATAACTTAAACTAAAGTTTAATTCCACAAATTTATTTCTTGTGTTCCTCAGTTTAGGCATATGTTTTAAGTCTGTGAGATTTGGCAGGTTGGAAGGTTTTGATGTATGTTGACTTCTGTACATAAACACAAGCCACCAACTCTCCAAAAAAGGAGAAGCTAATCCAGTGAAAAGGCTAAGATCTGAAATGAGAAATAAAAATAGTGGGTAAGAGAAGAAAAGGGAGAGACTAGCCAAATAAAAGCAGCTTTTGGAGAGCTTTTACTTCACACACTTACACTGAGTAATCCGCCCTCCAAAGTAAAGCCTGAAAAGTTTCGCTTGCATCAGTCAAAAAAAAGCTTTAACTGAAGGGGAGGGGAAGAATACTATTGTGGAATTTTTGATCTGTATGATCAGTATAAACTTCCTGTGCTTGACTGCAAAGTTAACCTAACCTTCCAATTTTGGACAGAGTACTGCTGAGTGCAATGTCTTAATATCTGCCTTAGTCTGCAGGCAACACCAGGACTTCTTGTTGCTGCCACGGTACTCTTACATTTCAGAAGTGTGAGCAGTAAGTGTCCAGGACAGTTTGGAACAGCATCAAGCAGTCTTCTGCTGCTTAGGAGAAATTTGTAAATCCTTCATACGTCACTAAAGGTATAAAGTAAACTTAGCGTCGACCAGATTTTGACACACAATGCAATACAATAGTCCCCTGTCATAATTCAGATTCATCAAAGATCAATCAAACGCAGCAAAAAAATCCAACACAGGAGGCCATAAAACACTGCCAAAGACAGTGCACTGCTGGGAGTGCGGCACCTCCAGCAACTAGGAAAGGAAGGTTGATTATTTACCATTATATTGTCCCTGTACAGATATAAAAATATGTTGATATAGTGCCATTTGACCCTATTGTTGCATTCGGTGTATAGTGAACAGCATACAGTTATTGGGCACTCCTTGTAATTATAAAACAGGTTCCTTGGGAAAAAGTTATATCTGAAAAGGAACTTTTAAACTTTGATTGGTAGGGTTAGTATTTGAAGTACGTGGTAAGAATAAATCTTTCACATTTGTATTTGTAGATTATTTCATCTCTTCTCCAAAAATCTGATATTTAGAAACACACCTACTTACTGCATACAGATGTTCTGATCTGGGGACCCTCTTTGGGTAATAATTTGGCCTCTTTGAACATAAGAGCTTTTTTTTCCCCACTTGAAGCTGAAACAGATGCTTGCCTGACCAGGAGGGCATGCTGATGAACACCAGACTGTCTAAACGCTAGCAAAAGAAGGAAAGAACAGTGATGTGAAAGGGTGGGGGAAAACATACTCTAAAAAACCTTCTATGGCCTCTGTATACATGGTCAAAATATGCTGAGAATTGCTTAAACACACATAACACAAAGGTGGCACTCCTCCTGGTGATCTCTGTCCTGTATTTCCTCCCAGTAGGTGTGTGATGCAGGTAGGCAGATCCAACATGTCAGGTGGGGCTGAGAGCCAAAATGTCTTTGCTTTAATTTCTGAGGTCAGATTAATGAACCTCAGCATCAGTTGCTGATGGAAAGTGTTCACCAATGTCACCTTCTCCCTCCACACTGAAATACTGCTGTTGAAATAATGCCTCTCTAGAAATTAAAAAAAAAAATAGAGATATGGAGCTATTTTTGTTTTGTCAATATTGTTGCGAAAGATGGGTGGTTTCTGCAGTTGCAGGAGAGGCTTAGGATCCAGATGAGTACTGCAACTGAAGAGAGAAGAGGCTGCAGGAATTACGTATTCCATGGGGGCCCATCAAATAATTCTTGCCCCTTTCTTAAAAACAAAACCAAAAGCATATTCCCCAGACTTTGCTGCCATTCTGTCCATTCTCTATTTATTCCCGTAGTATGGAAAAGATAGAGAAGCTCCTTCCAACAACCCGTCTGCTTTTGGCAAAAACCAAATGTATTTTTAGTATTTGTGCTGCCCCGGCAGTGTCTTGTCTCTAGAGAGCCTCATGTAGGGCTGCTCGCCTCTGAGATAATCTGGTGCAGTTAAGGCAGGGTAGTGCTGATTCTTGGGGGAATGCTTTTTGCATGGGCTGACAAGGGGTCGTTTGCACACGGGACAGCCAGGAGCCTGGTCAGCACTCAGGCTCATTGAAGTGGTAGTTCAGTGCTTAGTGCGAGAGGGTTCCAGCTCATTGCCAGGTCATGTGGGCATGGCTGCAATGCAAATAATTATTGTTACTGGCCTGTCACATTTGAAGAGTAAATAGACGTGGAAGCTAAAATGCCCTATTAAGTGAAGTTTGAAATACAGGCAGCAAGGAAGAGCTCTACAGCCTGTACTGCGTAGGGGAGCACATAAAGGCTGTCAATCTCATCTACTTTCAGGGGGTCTTCCTTTGTGCAGTATGTTTATGTAGAAGTTAATACTCTCTCTATAAAAATCTACTTGTGTTTGAACCTTCTGGACTCTTTTGTTAAAAGTTTTACTGTTGGGAAGCTTGAAGAGAGGAAAATACCCTTTCTTTACAGAGTATATGCTGGTAGCATCTTCTGGATACTCAATCTCCTCGTTTTTCCTTTGTACTTACATCCTTTCCCCTTTTGTGGAAGAGGGTTAAATATTTTTAAGTGTGTTATTAATCTTTTTTTAAGAATTTAAGAATTTTAAGGTTGGAAGTATGCAAATTTCAGGTTGGCTTGGATGTATTCTCCCAAGACATTGACAGTATTTCTAATGATGGCTTCATTTTTACACAGATACTATTTAAAACAACAAAAATACCCAACCTTTTGAGTTTCTCTGAAACCATATTGCCCTTCTGCCTGTATTTCCCTTAAAAGTAGTCACCCAACTCAGTCTTATGAAATTGCAGAAAGTAATTTTTCAAACAACACCTGGTCTTAAGAAGATATTTTCTATTGTCTGTGCTCTAAAACCAGTATTTCCCTTTCTGAACTCTTGAGCTGCTTTTGTTTCTGCTGAAAAACTTGGCCAGATTAGATTTAAGAGAAAGATTAACAGAAATAAGAGGATAGAAGGTCAAGAGAGAAGGGAAGTATTTAGTGGCATCGCTAGTTTTGAGAGCCTTGTACAAAGATACTGTCATACCAGTCTTTGTGTAGTCTGTGCTCCTGTGTAGTTTCTAAATGTGTCTATCTCAAGAGTTTATAGTAAGGAATCTATTAATTACTTCGTTTAACAGGAGTTGTTTCTTTGTAGCTTTTCCCAGCTTTTCTTTGGGTCCCAAAGAAGGTGGATAGAAGCTTTTGGAAATCTGCAGCATTCCCCTAGGCTGACTGTGGAACAGATAGGTAAATCCTGATAGACCAAGACACATTACATGCACTTGCCTGTCTGTAAGAGACAGTAATATACTGGAAAAATATTTCTTTGCCAGCACCTTTCCCACATTGATTCATCTCATTCCAGCAGCTTAATCATGGCCATTTGAATGTGCCATTGCAGATATTAATTCAGTTTGACACATCAATTTTCCATACACTTGGGAAGGAAATCTCTTTCCACTGGTCCCCTACTTTAAGGCACAAAGCAAAACAAAAAACAAAGGAACATTATGTGATTGGTACCAGCACCAGTTGCTCTATTTGTTTGTAAGTTCTTGTTCTTTTTCAAATAAGCTTTAGTGGCAAGAGAGGCCTTTAGACAATCTGGAGGGGATATAAAGAATGTGCTTTGTTTATACTGAGCAAAAAATAATTGAGCGTTTCTGTTGCTGCCTGAAAGCCATGTCTCCTGTTTCTGGGACCTGTTTACTGTGTACTGTACAGAGCCTGCAGCCTTTCTGCAGCAAATCGGGACTCCCCTAGCCTTTCTGCTGTTTCCTTTTTTATGGTTGGGCTTTTGAGCAGCACTGGTATGCCCCAAACACCTGCCAGATTTGCATATCATTCTTGCTTGGCTTGAGCATCCAGTGCAAAGTTGGCACATGAACTGTGGAGAAGCAAGGCTAGTGTTTTGATTGTACGCCAGAGCCTGATACTGAAATAGGCAGTGGGAAGGAATCCAGTAATTGTTGGCCTCTGATCAATGAAAACTGTCGTTAGGCCAGTAAATCGTCGGTATGTGGGCTTAGTTCTATATATCTTCTTTGGGCTGGTGTCACCCTGACTCCAGGACGAGAACATTATCAACATGTCATCAAGTCTGCTGGGAGCTTTTTATTACTTTTTCTCCCTTTGATTTATATCCATTCTCAAATTTCACACAGGTCAGGTTCGACAACACACTGGAGGGACGTTGAGGGGATTGTTTCTTTGGCGCAGAAATAGATTTGCCAGTGCCATCTAGCAGGGAGCCCCTCTCCGTCTCCCTCTCTGTCTCCCCCTGCCCTGTATGCCCCAAATTGCTCCTGGTAGAGCTCTGGCCTGGCAGAGCCTCCCTCCCTCGTTGCTAATTGCTGTGGCAGGAAGCAGACTCTGCCATTATCTCTGCTCAGACTGTTCGCTGGGACTGTGGTGAGACAACACCTGATTAGCTTTGGCCTTGTCCACACACACAAGTGGCACAACTGTAGTTTAAATAAACTGCTACTTTAATTTGGATCGAATGGTGAAGACATTATTGTGGGCATTAAGGATTCTGGCTATCTTTTTTGTTTGGCTTAAAATGATTCTGAATCAATTAAGCCAAATGAAAAAAAACCACATGAAATAAATGTCCACACAACTCTTTGCACATAACTTGGTTTGAAACTAAGCCTCCAGTTTAAATCCAGCAGAGCTTTCTTTTGCAGACAAGCCTGTGCCACCTGTAGTGCTGTGGGAGTAATGGTGGAGCAGCCCTCTGAGCAGTGCAGATGTACCAGCTCAGGCAAAACTCTCCCCTGTTGCCATTGGGAAATTTAAATCTCTACTGTCTACAAAAGCTGCAGCTTCTGTGGCTTTGCATATATTTTTCTAAATAAGCAAATGGATGGTCATTGCTATGTGTGGATGTGGGATAATGTAATTTCTTCTTTTGGGTAATTTATTGTGAAATAAAGACTTGCAGTAGCACCTGCAGGAGGGAGATATATTGCTAAAGCAGTAGCAGAATAATCACAATTGTGACAAAGACCTAAACCTGCTTTAAAGGAAATCATGAATGTTCTCAGTGTAAAATACTGGCCTTCTCTTTGAGCTGGAGATGGGGAACTGGGTGGTATTTCTTCAGTAACTTTTTCCTTTATTTCTAACTGTATCCTGTATTTTCAAGGCAAAGTAAGGTTATTTCTCAGTTACTGCTCAGGAGAATGATTAGTGTTTACAGGTATGTGGTGTATGCAGTTAAAGCCTATTGTAGTGTAAAGGTTTGAGTTCAACTCCTTTTGCATGCAAGTAACGACTGAAATCTGGAAAAGATCATAGCTGAAAAGAATTTGGCCAGAAAATACGGATGTTGCCTGTTGGATTACAAAAGCAAGACAGCACGTTCAGAGTTAAGGCTGAATGCACAAGTGGCTGCGGTATACCAATGGATTATATGCTGCTGCCTTCTACATATAGGCACAGTGAGTCTGGATATGGGTAAGAGTCCAGGCCCTGATTTTTCCCACATTTAGCGGAACTTGAAGTGTTCTGTTTAAAATAACTCTTTGTGGATTCCTTCCTTATATGTAAGATAGCTTTATTTAAAGGCAAAATTAGATAAACAGTTGCTGGTTAAGGGGAGTGGCTAGCTTTTTACAGGCTGAGTGGCTTTTCTGGAGACCTTTTATTCTAATGAGTAAATCCTCATTAAGGGACACTGTTTAAGTCTGATCATGGCCTCATGTGTGTGCTGAAGTGTGCAGGAAGTCAGTGAGATTACTTGGATATGTAAAGTTAAGCAAGTGCAGCACCGAACTGGGATGTGCATGAGCACAAGATTAGTTGCTATACAAGTACAGACTTTATTACTCGAAGTTAAATATTTGGAATTCTTTTTTAATCTTCTTAATGGGAAAGTGAGTAGGCTGCCTTGAAACTCCTTTCTTGCCAAATTCCATTTTTTAAATCAAAGCTGACATTTGAATTACGTGATCACAAAAAACATAAAGTAATAAACCTCTGAATTTGTTTACAGTTGTGTAAATTGAAAAACAGACAAACCAGCTTAAGATTTCTTTGCTGTTATTTTTCCTTTTCTTTTTCATTTAGAATTTACTTTCAGGCTTGGGCCTTTGAACTGTGTTCTTTCCTCGGCCACATTATGCTCTTCCCTAGGTCAAGCAGGCAAGGAGGGCTTGTGACAGCTGCCTGTACCGAACTAACAGCTAGCCTTGTTACCACTGTGCACACAAGCTCTCTTCAAAGGAGCTACTCTTTTCTGTCAGTACAGTTTAATATGTCCAGAGTGACGTACCTACCTGACCCAGTCTGTTATCAGGAGTCTTAAATGCAGCCCTGATCATAGAGGGCTGCACGACTGCTTCTAAATGGCACAGTGTGGTGACTTTCTCAGTGTGTAATTAGGAAACTTGTGTTCTGATTCCCCTCCTGCTTGGGTGAGAAGAGCAAACCCCTCCTGCTTGGGTGAGAAGAGCAGAATGGACATTGTAAGTGGAGAGCTAAGGCTCCACGTGCATGGGCATAACAAAAATAAATACAGTGATAATACATTAGGAAAAAAAAAAAAAGAGCAGAGATCTCTAAACAAGCTTTTGTGTGTTATCCCCAGCAAGCTTCTAAGAGAATTTACAACATGACTTTGTGTATGTGTGTGACCATTGGCTTGAGCATGTAGGCTTTAAACTCTGGTACAAATTGTGTTTGTTAGTATTGCCTCTTGTCCTAAATTCTTTCCGGAAAGTGAGATCTTGAAGCTGTGATAGTTTCCTGTTCCATTTATTTATTTATTTTTAAATCTTTTAAGTTTGTTACTCTTCAATGGAAAAGACACCAAAGCAGAGGAGAAGGAGCTTTGCCCATCAAAACAGGCCTATGGAAATATCCCTAGCTAAAATAAACAGAGCTTTATTGGGCACATTTAGGATTCAGTCAAGATGCAAAGGCATACCCAACCCATAACAAGCTCAGCAGCTGCAAAGTTTGCTTTGCAGACATTGTGTAAGAGATTCACAAAATTAAGCTGTTAGCAGGGATTCTGCTGCCACATTACAATTGGTAAATATTGGGTATGTGTAGTTATTTGCCATAAAAGCAGAGAAACTTGAAATAAAATGGTATGTTGATAGTACAGTGTGAGTAAATGGAGAATACCTCAAGACTCCAGTGCAAAATCCATATACTGCCAGCCTATGTGAAACACCTCGGTCCATTCTAGGGCAAAGAATTTTTGAACTGGTGTGCTAAAACTATCCCAGCCACTGTGTTTTATGATCTAAGCCAGATTGCGTTCATGTTTCCTGAAGTCAAAAGCTTGTCACATGTTAACAGACACTATCCTCCTAGGATAGTGATATTCCCTGTGATATTTGAGTCTACAATATTCATCAATTCAAATGGACCAGAAAGTTGCGTGAAGTTCTATTCCTGTGCACTGCAAACCCCTCTGTGCCTTGTTCGCAGAGCTTAAAAGTCTGCAGCACATAGCTTTTTAGGAACACTGTCCTCTAGCTCAAGCTGCCGGGGCTTCTGCTTTGGCCCTGGAGACCCTGGAAAAGCTGTACATATAAGGATACAATGAACACCTGAGCATTGCACTTTTCCATAGACTTGGTGTAACTTTCAGGGCCTTAACTTCCATCATGATAGCTGTTTTCCTAGCATACCTCTATGCGCTTCTCCCACTCCTCAGGTTTGTTTGTTTTTTTTTTTTTCCTAGCATCCCTGTTACGGATTATTGCCTTTGAGCAATGTCATTAGTGATGGTTACTCCTTTCTGCCTCATACAACACATCTGAGGGGGATGTCTATACCGTAAACACTGATGTAAGAACAGCTCATGTAGAAACTTTGAGGATTGCTTTAAGAGGGTTGCTCAGGTAGTACGGACAGTGCATGGCAGCTCAGGGGAGCTTGGTGGTGGATGAGGTACTGCACTGTCAGCTGGCCACACTGCTTCAGCAGGGTGACACTGCAGAAATTTGTTAAGATGGACGGAGAATTAATCTGCCTCTTTTTTCAATAGTACAGAGTTGTAGAAGAGCTTGACTGAAAGATGTCCTCCACAGAATTATCTTCTTCATACCCAGTTTTCTTTTGAATTCTTGATATTTTTTTTCAAGGCAGTTCCATGTATATGTTAGGTGTTGATATCTAACTTTATTTTACATATACATGATCTGAGGAAAGTTCATTTACACGTTAAAGAAACTTTTCTCACTGCGGCAGTGTTCTTAGTGCTTTCTGAAGTGTCAGCCAGTAGCTCATCTCATTTCTGTCAGATAAGTGGTAGAATTTGTCCATAATTTCTCAGAAATCCCAGTCTCCACTGGGTATCTGTCTCTGCATTGCACCCCATTTTGTCACACTCTCAGCAGTTCATTCTCACTTAGATAAGGCTGTGGCAGTTGGAGCCATACTGTAAGAAAAATGCAACCCTGAAAGGGCTGTGAGCTGATGACTAAATCCTGCAGATGCACGCGTGTGTATGCACGTGCAAGTGCTTATTCAGAAAAGAAGCCCCTGCAACTCCAAACCTAGGAATGTCTTTTAAGAGTTAGACCCAGGTCATTGAAATTCACAGCAATGGCCATGGCTTTAGTCTTTTCATCAGGTGTTTAATGTTTGTGGGCTGTGGCCCTGAATAGATAGGGGATAAAGACATCTGGGCATGTTCTTTCTCTACACCAATCCCAGTTTCTTTCTTGCTGTAGTCCTCGCTTCTTTGTCTTGTTTTTGCTTCAGTCTTTCTTTTCACTCCATATTCTGCTGTATACCTTAGCCTAGTTTCTATCGTCACTTTTAAATCTTGCCTGTATTACCATTCAGGTTGCTTATCCCATTTTGAAGTTTATTTTTAATGAGGGATAATTAACATTAGTATTAGTGTGATACGATATTTCATGTGCTGTTATTCTGTTACAGATACCTTGTATCTTTTTTCATTGTTTTTAAGCATTAATTTTAGATGATTGATCCTGCAAACTGTACAATTCATTCATTTAAGGAATCAAGTTGGTTTCAAAAGAACTCATTTGAGTAAGCTTTAGTGTCTGTGCAAAAGTTTCCATGACTGAGTGCCTTTAATTTCTTCCATGCATCTGTTTTCCAGTCTTCTTTTGTCCTTAAGCCTTGTCTCTAACTTCTCCCAACCTCAATGTCTTTTGTGTTTTTAAAAATAATAATTACAAAAATATATATGTAACTTCCCCTAGATTTCTTACTTTATCTTCTTCTGTTGTTGTCACCATTCTGGTTCTGCGTGAAACTGCCTTGCTTCTTCAAAAGAAGTCCGTTGGTAGTTTCTAGTAATAACTGTAAGATAATTGTTAAAGCAAATAAAGGCAGATTGACAGCAGTTTGTTTAGGAGGAAAGACAACTGTAGTCTGAAGTGAGACCTGCAAGGCATGACATATGGTCTAGGACGTTAATCTACAGATGGCCTATGCTAAGCAACGGAAATAAGGTCTCCTTCCATTAAAATCAATGGCGAAACTTCTGTTTATTTAATGGGAGAAGTAGCAAATTGACAATGTATGTTTTGTATAAGTACACACATCAGAATAGAGTGATTCATACATTCAAACTTCTGTTTTAACCTTTTGAGGAAGGTATGTATTTTCCAGTGCAGTGCATAGGTAAGTTAGTATGATATTATTGGTGGCTCAGCTGAGAGAGTGTGGAGGCAATCAGTGAGGTTCCAAGCTGTGCTCCTCATTTTCCGAAGTCCCCAAATGTCTTCTTGCTCCACTCAGTCATTCCTCTTTTCCTCTTTCTCACTCTCATAACTTTCTCTTTTGTAAGAGGAAGAGGAAGGCAGACTTTTATACAAAACAGTTAAATAGAGCAAAGTCTGCAAAACTCTAAGGCTGGTCATGGTGAAGAACACTAGCTTTGACAGTTCAGGTATTGTTGTCCTCTGGTTTTTAGGACCTGAAAGTGGAATATATGTAAGAAATGAAGCAAATGGTTAGGGATAAGTGTTGGTGAGAAGCTGTCTTGGAGCTATGCCTACCTTGCTTCAGTTACGTCTGTCAGCTCCAGAATAATTCTTTCTACTTTGTATAAACCTGAGCCTAGAAACCAAATTGTACAATAGCAGACTTGATTGAAATCGATAATGACATAAGAAATCCTTCAGGCAATCTAAGCTTCTTCAGTCTGTAAGGGGAGAACTGACCAATCCTTGTTCTGCTTTTCCCATAGAATGCTGAAGATTATGCATTTGCAATATTGAATTTTAAATTATGTGTCCCTCTAACTCAAATCTGCATTTTGTTGAAAATGCCAGTGTATCTTTAATTGGAGAGCAATAACTTTTCAATAACCTTTGTTGAGATTTATGAATGAATTTCTATCTTAAGGCAATACTTTATTTAGCTGTTGTACATGGTTACAGCCCTGGGCTGGGGCACTGTTAGCACTAGTGGCTGGGACAGCTGGAGTAAATCTTAATAGCATCAGTAGGAAAGACTGATCAAAGTTTCAGGTCATTTGCAGCCTTGTGCTTGCTTCTTGTGTATCAGGAATTTCTTGCTCTCTGCCTTCGTTCTTTTTTGTTTGCAATGTTTTTCTTCACGGTCAAAGAGGAACTGTAGCCTCCCAAGAGGTAAAGAAAAAATGAGGAAACTCTTTAGTGACTAGCATGAGCAGACGACTGTTTCGATAATGAGGTTCATTAAATATGGTACAAATAGTGGTGCAAATGCCTTCGTCAGTCAAGTGGCTCTTTAGAATACTTTAGAGCTGGGATATTTCCTTTCATCATCGGGGTTTTGTCGAGGTGCACTGTTGATTAGGAACACGAATGTCAGGCTGTCAGTGTGCTGAGTTGGGAAAGCGTGTCTGAACAGACTCACAGCAGGAAAATCACGGAGCTACACTTAACAGGTGAAATAAGGTGGGAGCTGAGAGAGAAAACCACTGTTAATAGAAGGCAGCTGACTGGGGAAGAATAATGGCAAAAATCCTCATTATTATTATTTGTTTCACTATAGATGTCATCTTTTCTCACTGCACAGTGTCTTCTGAGGAAAGACAGTGCACAGTAAACTGAAAGGTCACTTTTTGCACCTTCACCGAGACTCTGCACCAGTCACTCTTGCAGACACTTGGGATGCTCTAAGAAAGCCTTTTTTAAAGGTGCTTTTCTCCATTATAAATGTAGCAGGTAAAATGACTGTCCTTGCAGACAGTGAGTACCATGGATACTGCTGCACTGCCTGGCTACTCACTAAACTTACATAGGAAGATGAATCCTGAACAATACAAGGTAGTAGGACTTAAGAGTCTTTTCAGGTCAAGTCAAGTAATTTAAAACCAAAACCCCTGTTGTATGGCTTTGTGATTTTCACTGCGTGTCAAAAAAGAATGACCTGCTAGCTGTAATTATTTCTTAAAAGAAAAACCAGGTGGCACAATTTTTCTAACACAGGGTCATCAAAATGTAAACCTCAGTACTGAGGCAAGATGGTGTGCCTGGTTTCGGTGCAATTGCTCTGGTCATATTACAATATACTTAAAGATTGTAAGGCTTATCTATCCATACCTGGCAGGGCAGAGACTCCCAGTCTAATACTCACCTGTGCTGCCACATTCATGGGTTACTATGTCATTTGGAAGTACTGGCTTATGCCTAAAAGCATTTCTGTTCCCTGTAATGCTGTTTGGACCAAAATTTGTCCTTGCAGTTGAGTTAGAAATATGAGCTATTGCAGAACGGTCAAGTGTTGCTTATGCTGAGATCCTTTTATGGGATCTTTAATACAGTAGTCTTAATCTCAGCTTGCTGTTTCTGACTTCTTTGGTTATGTTGGCCCCTGTGTGCACTTCTGGCCTTGTCAGTTATTAGTTTTCTACATAACAACACCTCAAGTGCAGACAGCAATTTGAACCATTAGGCCAAGTGTGTGGCAAGATAATGGCTACGGTGCACTTGAAGTGGAGGTGACTCTATAGTCTTTGTAAGGTACTGATAACATGGTGGCTGAAAAATCCTTCTTGTTAAATCACTGGCCGCCACCTCTGACAAGCATGGCAGCTGAAGTGCTTTGCAATGGTTTCCCACATCTTCCCAGTGTGTGTTCCTGGTGACACAGAACCAGGCAGAAGCACAGTAGACGGTGTAAAAGGCCGGGCTACTCCAGTGCACACAGTGGCAAGTATGCTGTGCTGTGCTGTGATGTGACTGTGGTACTGACAGTTCTGGCAGTGCTGGTAGGGTGGGCTGCTCCAAAGGATGGGGGTTTATACAGAAGCTTGGTGTTAGAACAACATAATGGCGTTGGCTTTATGCTTGTTTAATGGAACAGCTTCTTCAGATGGCTCCTAGGCCTTATTTTAGTGATTTTTAAATGAAAGTTTTCCTTTTAAGAAAGGATGTTCTTTTGAGTGCACCTCTTTGCAGAAACGGTTTTCATCCTCATCTGCTTCCTCCTGCCCTTTTTTGTTGTGTGGTTTGTTTTTTTGGGGTCTTTTTTGTTTGTTTGTGCTGAGACCTTTTTTTCCTTTGCAATTTTGATTGATCCTCCTTCTTTCAATTCCACATTGGCTGGCTGCGTATGGAACCCCGCCTGGCTTTAGCTGAGACAAAATCGACTGCACACAATTTCCCTCTGACAGCTTGTACAAGAGCAAACATTTCCGAAGAGCTGAAAGTCTAGAAATTCAATCGGCGGAAAACCTACTGTGTGGAACAGCTTTGCTAGTGCTACAGCTCCCTGCTGGGTAGAAAAGCAATCCAGTTACAATAAATCCTTAAGAGTGGAGTCATTTGGGTAAAAGGAAAAACAAAAGCTGGTTTATACAAACTGATTGAAGTCAGACGTTTTGACTTCCCATTGAAAAAGGAGTCAAGGCCCAGGCTTGCTTGGTAATTTAAAGGGGAGATTGGCTCCTTTCATCTTTCTCTAGGGCAGGGTTCTTAATATTTTTCTTGTGGAAGAAATAGAAAGAGTTTTCAACTTAAGTTAAAATATCTACTTTCATATTGGTATCAGTGCTATAGCTGTCTATAAAACGAGTTGGTCCTGAATGCTTCAGCAAGAGGGGAAGGCACAGTTCTGTTCATAGCCACTCTGATTTTGTTCTACTGCAGTTACAGAAATGTGAAACTAGGGTAAAACTGGGACCAAAATCAAGGCTTGCATGTCTTGCCAGGACAGCTTGGGCAACAGTTTGTGCTATGTTGCTGGTGTGTCATGAGCTTATGAAGCTGTTGATGCAATCTGGGCTGCCTGGCAGACTCTTGTGACTGAAGTTAAGAGTTGTGCCTAGTGAGAGAGATCTGTTCTGTTTGTATTAATTTTCTTTCACTCTTTAAATACAAGCAATTAAAAATTAGTGGCATTAAAAAACATTTGGCATTAAAATAACAATGTTAACTGAGATGCCAGTAACGACTCTGGTGAAATATTTCTCCTAGCTTAGATTTAAAAATTTAAATGAAAGTAGCTTGGGGTAATAACGTCTCCTTGTCATTTTCCTTTATTTTAATAATTATTTGCACCACTCCTCTTTGTGCATCTTTCATATTGGTGCATATTAAATGGAACAACAGGCTTGAATTGAAAAATTAAGGAAACAATCTTCGTAAGGTTAAGTGAGCAAAGTAAACTGACTGGAAATGGTGAGATTTCATTTCTCCTTAATGGCTTTCAGGTGTTTGCATAAGGCTAGGTAAAACTTTCCTGGGCAAATGTGAATTTTAAGATGCTGCTGTCCCTTTAATAGCTGCATGGGGTCAGTCAAGCCTGCTGCTCTGCATATAATCTGCATTCGTCTGTCAACCGTCCTCCCTCCCCTCCCAAACATGTCTGGTCCTCATGGAAAATATTAAAGATTGTATAAACATTGTAAAGGATTTCCACCGGCCTTTCTGTTTAAATAAGTTGTTATAAATCATAGCAAATGAGTACAAAACCTTGCCACAAAGATGGAGTTAAGTTGGTTTTAAAAAGAAAGTAAGACAGGATGGTAACCTGATAGGACTCTTAAAACTCCAGTTTATGTCACTTGCTAGTCGCAACCACATGAGGAAGACTTTGTGGACCTGTGATGAAACTGAAGTTCCCTAAGTTTCTCTTCCAGCTGTCTCCCACCCTTTATGGGAAGAGAAAGTGGCTGTTGATCCCAGGTGACGCCACTTTGAGACAAGTGTTTTGTGCTAGTCATGGAGTCATGTTTTCTATGCCACCTGTTTAAAGAGGGGCTGTGCCCTTCCAAGGGGAGCGTGCTGAGGACTTGCTAGCCCTAGTGTTGTACTCAGGACACGGAAATGGTGCTCTTACAGCTTTTGACAACATCCAATATCCTTGGTTTGGTTGGTTTCTCACAGTGCTGGTTTTGGCCTCTCTCATTTTCTGCTAAGTCTGACGCCAAGGCCAGCTTTTGTCAGATACATGCACTGTGTCTGAAATCATACATAACATCGTGCCTGGAGATGGATCCCTGGCATTTGGGGTTGATCTTGGAGTACCTGTACACTTGGGAAACCTGGACCGAAAGATCCAGTTTGGTTGCCCGAGACCTGTACACTCATCTTTCGTTGGGCTTGGTCACCACAGAAGCAAACAAGAGTGCTGCTCCAGATAGCAATACTTGGTGGGGTCTTCTCTGCTGCAAGCACCCACAGGTGGCAAGAAATAAATCCTGGCATACCTTTTGGAGTGCATCCTCCTGGGCCAGGGGAGGGTTTGTGGGTCTTCATAGCACTGGGGGGCACAGGCCGTGGTCTCTGCTAGAGTATACTGCAGAAGAGTAATAGGTAACAGTAATACCTAATGGAAATAGTGGAACAAGGGAAAAAAGGCATTGAAAGAGATCCTACGAATATTAGCTCCCATAGTGCTTCAGAAACAGGCATGGCATTGTCACTGCAAGATAAATTCCTTTGTTTTCAGGCTAAGGAACTGCATATATATTCTGTGAGACTGGATTCTAGTTCTCTATCAGTGTTTCTTGAGAGGAAGCTTAATGTTTGGCAAAATTAATCTTTTTTTTCTTAAAGTTTCTGTTCTTTTTGCAATGTAACAAACAAACATATACACTCACACAATCAGAAAGCCAAACATTTTCCTGAAATGGTGAAAAACAGCCATAAAAGTCCTTCCAATGTCTTTGGATATCTCTGCACATCATTCTGCCCAGTTCAGGAGACAAAACCATACCAATGGCCCAATGTTCAGAGTTTTGCATGTCCGGAATGTCAGATTTGCATCAAAATGAAGATCTGCTCCATCATGGCAGACTGATTTTTCCCCCCCCCCCCCTGCTGTCTGTGCATATCAGCAGAAGTCCTGTTTTGAGGAAGACACACGCATCTGAAAGATTTCTGTCTAGTCCTTTAGTGTTCAGGGTGATACAGTTGAAAATGCACTGATGGTATCTTTGACAGTTTAAATTTTTCCCTTTTTTTTTTTTTTTTTTAAGAATTTTAATTGCTTTTAATTTGTCTGCTTGAGATTGGAAAGGAATTATGAGTTTCCAAGAGCAATCAATGCTGCTGGGCCCCTACTGCTGAAACCATTTGAAGGAGACACATTTGACACGTTTTGTGCTCTGGCTTGTCTGTAGGTTGGTTTTTTTTTCTTTAACAAATTTCAGCAAAAGTAACTTAGACTATTGAATGTAAATTTTCAATGTATAGAAACAGCTGGGAGAGTCCAGCAAGGTTACTAAAAAGCTGGATATATCAATTCCTCTGTAGTTAATGTTTTGAGTATGGAAAGCAGAAACATGGTATCAAGTCAAGGGTATTGCTATAGGTGCAGATTTTTGTCTTGATTCAGGCAAAGCATCACCAGCTTTAGGAAGAACCTCAGATTGTAGTCCTACTGTTTTTTAATGTAAAGCCTCAGTCATGGTGCTGCTGCTGTTGTGCTTCATCTTATGCTAGGGAAACTTCAACTCTTGCTGCCAATAGTTACTTTTAAGTAATAGTTACTAAGTTTTGGTTGGTTTTTTTCTTTTTTTTTCCTTCTAATTACCATTTGCTATTTTTTCATCCTAAAGAACAAATTATTTTGCTGTCACAAAATAGTCCCAGTAGGGCTCAGCTGAAACTAAAACCAGGCCATCACCTTTATTAATATATATCGTGTATTTTGGGATTCTGTTTTTTTTTTCCTCACTCTGTTCTGCTATAGAAGGAGATAGAAGGAGCATGTAATTAGCCCATGCTGGAATATGCTGTTTGACAGTTGTAAAAAAACATGGGCAAAACACACAGTGTACTCCGAAGGCGGTTCCTGGCCTGAGTGTTGCACCCCAGCAGCTCAGAACCTGCCGTTTGACGGACACTGGACTGTTGCTGCAGGGCAGCCACCACAGACGTGTGGTGCAAGTGGTTCTGGTAGGGCTTCACAGCCTTTCCACACACTGAATAGTCCTCTTAGTCCAGATGCGTTGGGGTGTTTGGAGGAAGCTTAGAACCCAGATCTTGCAGGTATGCTATTTGCAGAGTTTGGTAAGCTTTTGAATTCATGGAATAGAATTTTAAATCTTCTGATTCCATGCTTTTAGCAATTAGGACTCAGTAATGCTTTCTACTTCTGTTTTGTCCCCTGCCTCTTCTGACTTTTTCCATCTGGGCCCCGCTCTGCCACTGTGGAAATCTCCAAGTCCAGAGACTAGATTTGAGTTACCCGAGCAGCTCTGCTCTCCTGCTGAAGTTTCCTGTCAGCCTGAAATGTGGTGGATGACCTTAGTAATACGGTGTTCTGGTTTCGGCTGGGATAGTCAATTTTCTTTCTAGTAGCTGGTGGTGTTGTGCTTTGGAGTTAGAGTGAGAACAATGTTGATAATACACTGATGTTATAGTTGTTGCTAAGTAGCGCTTATCCTAACTTAAGGATTTTTTGGTTTCCTATGCTCTGCCAGCGAGCAGGTGCTCAAGAAGCTGGGAGGGATCCTGGGCAGGACAGCTGACCCGAACTAGCCAAAGGGCTATTCCATACCATAGGATGTCATGCTCAGTATATAAACTGGGGGGATTTGGCCGGGAGGGGCGGATCGCTGCTTGGGCATCGGTCAGTGGGTGGTGAACAACTGCATTGTGCATAGTTTGTCTTTTCTTGGGTTATATTTCACTCTTTTTTGTTACGTTCCATTTCATTACTAATATTATTATTATTACTATATTTTAGCAGTAGTGGTATATTTTATTTTACTTTAGTTATTAAACTGTTCTTATCTCAACCCATGAGTTTTACTTCTTTTTTTCAATTCTCCTTACTTACAAAGCCACAAGGCCTGAGGATGCCTTCCTTGTTATTCCCTAGAGGAGATGATCCATCCCCAAACAGGTAGGCAGGAGAGATAATAAGGAATCATTTTATGAGGAACCACATTTTATCCTGAACAAATCTGACAGAAAATTTTAGTTCTGGTTTTCCTAAGCTGTTTACCAGTGTGTTTGGGGGATAATTATTCTGGAAAGAAGGTGTGCATGGGAGTAGCAGCAGCTGAACTGGGGACACTATTGATCTGCTGCAAGGAAAATTTTTAGGCAGGTGAAAGTGGATGCAAAGTGTGGTGCTTGGAAATGAGCAGCAGCGAAAAACTGATAATTCCACATATTGTGCTACGGTACTATGGTTTGTATTTGAACCATTCAGAAAAAGAGACCATGTGTTGTTGCTGCTGCAGAGGTACGGCTGTTTATGTTTCTTCTCTTTCATCTACACCCCTGGAAAAAGTCAAGCAGGAGAACACACCTGTTTGTCTAAAACCCTGAAAACTCTTTACATTTTCACTGTTGGATGAGAGATGCCTATGGTTGTGTAGTGGGATAGATTCCCTCTGCACACCCCCCCTCCCCCCCCAATATTTTCTTCCTCATTGTTACTTGTTTTGTGCGAAATCTGCAGTTCACTGGTAGGAACTTTGTATAGACTTTTCTACGATAACTGCAGTGGAGGATTTTTAGGAGTTTGTGTATGAAGGGGAGAGGGAATTTAACACTGTTGTTATATTTTCATTTGTTTTGATTTGATATCCATCCCGATGGAGGGCAGAGCACCACTGAGAGAGGTGCTGCCAGGTGTGGCTTCCTACTGCTTTCTAATTCTGTGATCACAGAATACCCGATTCTGCAGTCCTTGCACAGACAAGTCTCCCACTGATTTCAGTGGGAAATTTGCCTGCATCAGGGATAAAAGAGCGGGCCGGCCGCAAGTTGTGTACAATGATGCAATCTGATTCTCCTGCTGTGGAAATTGATGTAATCACATTTTCGCCCTCCCCCCTTTTCTCAACCCTTCTCCCTGCCAGCCCCTGGTGACTCCTGGGGGGCTTCTCACCAAACGGAAAGGAGGATGCAGCTGTGTGCTGAAGCAGCAGGGGAGGGGAGGAGACCTGCTAGAAGAATTTGTGAAGGGCTACCTCTAGGATGTAACCCTAGAAAACTGCTGAGAACACGGACCTGCCTGCCCTGAAAAAATGCATCACCTGCTTTTGCTAAATGAGCAAATGTTTCTCCTCTATAATGGTGACATTCGTGACGTGTTCTCCTGCGTATGTTGTAAGGCTGAAGTGAAATGCTCGATGGATTGAGCAATCTCATCGCTGCCTGCATTCATTGCGTGCGAAGGGACAGGGTTAGCTTTTTTTAGGGCGCTCTGTATAGTTATTGTTGACAGTCTCTGCTTTTCAGTGGTGCTTTTGTGCCCTGGCACAGTGCAGGTTGCTTGGGAATACCAAACCTCGAGAATGCTGCGCTTTGTTGCTGGGTGAGGCAGGCGACCTCTCTGATGCTCCCCTCTGCTTTGCCATTTATATGGGGCTTGGTTTTATTTTTTTCCTTTGGGAATTCTCGGCTCAGCTGAATTTGTTCTGTGTTTTGCGGAAGAAAGAGCTTGTTAAAGAATTCCCTGATGACTTTGAAGTGAACTATTTATTTTCTCTTAAGGCTTATTCAGTGTAGCCATTTGCCCCCTCCCCTCTGTTTTTTCACCCCAGTGTTTCCTGAGCTACAAGCATTCTTGGAATATATTAGTTGTAATGAGTTATGTGGGCATCAAAAGTTTTCTTTGAAACTATATGGCATCAACATCTGTTAGCTCTTAGAGAACAGAGACGCAGACAAAGGGGCTGATGGGGGGAGGGAGGAAAAAGATATTAAATTCTGGAGTATGAAGTCTCCCTCTCCAAGACTCAGGGGGAGGGGAAGGGGAAATCTGCAGAACTCTGCGGCTTTGATGTGGTCCTCGGGCCCTGTGATTCCTTTTATGGGAATGTGCGTGGCAGACGGTCCCGCACGGAC
>VYZV01034327.1:46250-67969 GCA_013401275.1 Pandion haliaetus
CGCCAGGTAAGTTTGTGAGGAACTGCAGGCCGTGGAAAGGACTCATAGGGACCTCACGGTGGAGCAGGGGATAAGTGAGGAATCCCCGCCCTGAGGAAAGGAGCGGCAGAGACAATGTCTGATGAACTGCCCCCCATCCCGTGTTCCCCTGTGCCACCTGGGGGAGGGAATGGTGTTGAGCTGGGAAGGCGGGAGGGGTGGGGGGAAGGTGTTCTGAGGTTTGGTTTTCCTTCCTAATATCCTTGTTTTTGATTTGATTTGTAGTAAATGAAATTGATTTTGTTTCTTCCCCAAGTTGAGCCTGTCTTTTGCCCGTGACCGTAAGTGGGGAGTGATCCCTCCCAGTCCTTGTCTCGACCCACGAGCCTGCCTTTGGATTTTCTCCTCATCCCAGCATGGCCAGGGGCGGGGGCGGGGGGTGAGTGAGCGGATGCGTGGTGCTTTGTTACCGGCTGAGCTGAAACCGAAACCACGACAAAGGTGTAAGGGAGCTTTTTAATTAATCGTTCAAGAGCCCTGCTCTTGTTCTCCAGAACTCTTTTCATCTCCTTTCCCTGGACATTTGGGAAATTTTCACAGCTAAAGCCTGTAGACCAGGAGAGCTTTCTTCTCTTGACCACTCCATGTCTTTATGAAGTGAACTTGGGTTCCTCCATCTTATCACCTGAGCATTTAGAAGCTTTTCAGAGCAGCCTGTTTTCTCACTGCTTGTGACATCTGAACCAGAAGCAGGGAAATCTATCTCCCTCTGACAGAGACTGATTGTGGAAAAGAGGCAATTTCCTACTTGTCTCAATACAAGCTCTTTAGAGCCCAGTGGGATATAGCTATCAGTCTATTTCAGCTGCCTTTTGGAGTTCAAGGTGGAGTCCTTAAGCTCAGGAGACACCTAACCTACCACCCCAATTACTTATGTGATAATGTGATTTCTCATGTCACTGTTCTGAGAAGTATGACTTAAGTGCTTCTACTAACCAGAAATCTTGCTTCTCTGTGAGATCAATCTAGTCCTGTACCCGTCAGAGGAGCTGCCTCTTATGCTGATAGCACTCTGTTCCCTGTTTGATTTGTCAGCTGACGGTGATGTCTTGATTACTGTTCTCACAACAGAAGACTGGAGAAGATCCAAGCCTTCGTGGTGCCTTATCTGAACATGATATCCAAAGTCCTGCTGAAAGTAGTGACAAAGCTTGACCTGAATCAACAAACCCACTTTTTTGATAAGTTTCCCAAACCAGATGTATCCAAGTCCCTAGATGTAAGATGTTCCTGCATCTGGTACCAGAAAGGACAAAATTATTCAGGTCATCTTCTTGCCCATAAATATTAGAGAGCTCTCCAGCAGAGTTCAAAGCACATGTTGCTGAAAAAAAAAAATCTATCATATCTGTAAAAGAGGTACTTCTAGCACTTTTCACACATTTACAACACATTATGGAATTTATAAACCTGCAAGTAAGGCACACTGTATTCAGCAAAGCAGAAAAATAATTCATTATAGTCTTAATATTATTCTATGTTTTTCAAGATGTTACTAGTATGTCCAGTCAGTCCTTCATCTCTTCTTCCTCCACCCAGTGTCCAGGGAATCTGTGGTCAAGTGGGAGCTGAGGTGTGGTTAACAGTTCTGCCATGAAGAGCTGTGTTGTTATTTTTTACTTTAATAAGAACTGATAAGCAAACAAGGAATCAATAGTAAACAATGAACTAGTGGTTTAAGGCTGCTGATCTCATGCCCAAGGCTGCCGAACTTTCCAGACCCCCGCCAGCTGCATATGCTTCCCCCAGCGTACGCATCCTGGAGAGCCCAGTGAAGAGAGCACGTTGGCTTCCAGACGAGTGCTGCCGAGGTGCCCGTGCTTCCCCCTTGCTGGGGCTGCAGCTGCAGGGGAGGGCACGGGGGGGAGTGTGCCTCCCCCACAGCACCCTGCAGCAAGGCTGCTCTCAGCACTGCAAGATAATTCCCTCTCCTCTGTCTCTCCATTCAGGAAAAATTCAGTGACGACTTTAGTTCCTGGAGTTGTTTCTAAAATTGGTAATTGGAAGATTATCTGTTGGGTTGTCAACTCAGAGGAAGGGTGGTACTTGGCGGCACCAAGGTATGGTACTTGGGCCCAAATTATTTATAAACTTGTCAACAAAGGAAAACTTGAACAAGCATTTCAACTAGTTTTAGCTAACCATTCATTTGCATGTGAGACTTTTTACCATACTTCAATAATCTCTTAGCTGTAATAAATTGATGTATTGTGCTAGGCTGAGCTATGAATGGATAATAAAAGGCAGTTATTTCAAACTGCATGCTCCTTTCTAGTTAATGCCTTCAGTTATGATGGTTATTTAATTTATTTTCTCAAGCTTAAAAATTTTTCTATATATTATGTACATGAAATTCTGGTGTATTTATAGAAAAGACATAGATTGCATCTTGCACACAGGCAAAGTTGCTTTATCTCAGCACTGTTGTTACTACCTACCTAGTACTATTGATGCAGGCTTGGTGCTTTGAAGAAAATGAAGGTCCCTTCTCTGTCATGTTCTTAAACCAAATACCTATTCATCAGTGACACTGCAGAGTGCTAATAATTCTACCTTAAAAGTGCTCTTGTGGTCAGCCTTCTGCAATGTTGTATGCGAACTCTGTGTTTTAATGACTTGTTGCTAATCCTATGCACTTACTGTAGATTTGCTATACATAAGTATATTGTATGTGATCACTGCAGCCTAGTGATCACTTGCTCACTGGCTGTATTTTTTTCGGCTCTCAAGAGGTTTCTGCTGTACCCTTTCCTACTACTCAACATGACATGAAACAACTCTGAGATATATCTTCAGCTTCAGGGTGACCCACTGGCACCAGCCACCATTATCTGACAAACAGCTAGTCCCTTCCTAGGTCGGAAGCTGATAAGCTGGTTACTGTGAATTGGAAGGAAGTACCGAAGAACATGGGGGGGTGGGGAAAGAGCAGTGGAGAGTGCCAAGAGAAAACTGCTTAGTTTGGCAGTTAGAATAAAAGCCACCAAAGAACATGAGACTGGTAGGATTAGCAGAAGTTTTCCTGTGGTCATGCACAGATCCAGGAAATTATAAGAAGCAGGTAGGCTGCTTGCCATGAGTGGGAGGAAAATCTTATGGCATAAGGCACTTAAAAAAAAATAAAAATAAAAAATTGTACAAGTGTTTCTTAACATTAGCTGTTCCAGTTGTGGAGGGTTGGTATTTTGATCAGAAGCTTTTACTTCTAGAGCTCCTGTTTCAAGTGCAGCCAGGTCAGTAATGATGAAAGACTGTTGCCATCCAATGGTTGTCCGTGGCCTGTATGTAATGAGTGAGTGGTCTCCAGGTGTTTCCAAATGGACCTTTACAGTGTCTAACAGCTCCCACCCATGTTGGCAAGTGGTGCACAGAAAGGCAGTGAAAAGTGGGCTGTTACGTCATCTCGGAGGGTGAGCTTTCCTCCTCGCACTGAGCCACTGCTGTGTGGAAGGTATGTGCTCTGCTACTCGTGCCATGCTTGTTCCCTGCATGTAGGGTATTGCTCTCTTTAGCTGACATCCCACCAGCTCCTACTGGTGCTGCCTAACAGTTTTTGACAGATGATGTGTTTTGTCTATGGTTTGAGAGTTTTGTTCTGGGTTATTAATCCTCTGCATTAGACTGGGAATATCATACATGCTGTAAGTAATAGTTCCACATTGGTCTCTGTATTCAGATCATTCTACACTGCTGGAAAGTTGTTATTGCTGAATACAAGCAAGTTGCATGTTTGGTTCAGGGACACAACAGCAAGGCTGAGAACAGAGCCTGGAATTTCCTGCATCCAAGTCTGTCCCTTACAATATGACAGAGAGAGGGTTTCAAAGTATAGTACTATAAAAATCTTCCAAAATTATAAGTGGTCTCTATTCTTTACGGTGGCTGAAGAAAGCCAAATGTTAATTCAATTGTGCGTAATGTGTAAAAAATATTTCAGTACAAAACTGAGGTAATGAAAAGGGAAGTGAACAAGCACCTCAAAAAAGCAGAGTTGATCCTTAGTGAACACCTTAAATGTGGAAAGCTTTAAAATAATATTCTATGCATGCTTGGTATTTATAACAATATTGGTTTTCCGTACTCTTTCCTTCTACCTAAGACTGGCAACTTTTCCTTCCTTTACAGAGAAGCTAATGCACGTTCTGAGTGGTCATTAAAAAAAAAATCAATTAACAATAAGAATATTCATTTACTCTCAGCTCTGGGGTAGTCATGAACTAGTTTGCTAGGAAGCAAAAAGACACCTGTGGGTATAGCTGTTCAAAACCCTATGTCTACAAATCTCTCAAGCTGCTTCCCTTGTAGCATGTGAGAGCTAGACCATCAGGGTGCATGTGGGAAGCAGGAGAATCAAAGGGCAACAGGACGTAGCTTAGGGAGATGTCATCAGAGGCAGGAGGGCTCTTGCATTTGCCTTCCACATCCCAATGGTGAGCGAAGCATCATGGCAGAGCTTAGGCAGCAGACCATGGGCACCCAACTGGTTGCTCACATCAGTGAGTGAAGCTCGAGGGAAGCTACCATGCAGTGGGACTGAGATAGGGGTGAGAAATGGGTGCCAGTGATGAGGCTCATGCTCTGGGCATGAGGTTTGAAAGGGCTGGGCCTCAGTAATCTGGACTCACCAAATCAGTCTTGGTCATTGGTGTTTCCCTTGGGCTGTCAAGGTTGTGGTTCAGAGGACGAAGGAACTGTAGCATGCCTAGGCGTATCTGGGTGAGTTGTTCATCTCGCTTAGGCTGGGTAACAGTCACACTGAGCAGACAGGAATGCAGACTGGTGCACAACTCTGCACTAGCTGCCCACCGCGTGGGTACGCCTGTCAAACCCTTAACACCGCCCAGGGATGGCTGGGTTACGGCTAGCCACGTCTGTCTGCAAGTCCTGCTCTCCTGCCTCTGCAGTGGTGACTAATCTGGGAAGCAGGGTCTGCTATCAGATGTATCTCGGCAAACTGGTGAACTTGGGTGTATCTGTGAGAGACAGCTGATCTAGCACGTATGGTACAGAGATAAAGCTGCATTACTGTACATGTGCAGCAGTAAAAAAATGTACTTGAACTTTGCCCCAGGATATACACCACCAAGAACCAAGAATGAAATATGGGAACAAGTCAGGAGTTTGAAAACAATCTCTCTGGAAACATGATGAATACCAGTGGTTTCATTTATTCTACTTGAAGAACAAAGGTCCTTTTCTACTTTTAATTTCCCAGCAACGATTATTACCAGTTATTTTTCTTGTAGCTGTGACCACAGTTCGTGGAGGTTTTATTAAACATGTTTTTGAAAAGTGAGTCAAAATGCCATTCTTCTCTGACTCTCTAGTGACTCTCTCTTTTTTATTTACCATGTGAAACTAGAGCATATTTCCAGGCAAAGATTTGAGGTCAGATAATACTCTCATGCTGGTGTTCATGGAATTATTCCAGTTTTGTGCTCTTGTAATTGAGAGAAGTTTTGGCCCTTGCTATTTCAGAAGACAATATATTTGTTTCAAATCCCTTGCCTTTACATGAAACATTACATTCATTTTTAGAAACCTTGAATACTGCATTTAATAGGTGATATGTCCTGCTCCAACTTCTGAATATTCCTAAAGTTGCCAGTGCTCTTGTGTTTGAGTTGGTCTTTACAGAGCCAGGCAACCGAGTTTCAGAGTGCTGCCTTTGCTGGGTTTTTGGTAGCTCTCTGCAGTAGGCTTTTGTTTAGATCCCATGTGCATGCTCCTGTAAGGCCCTTCTCTCCTGCCCATAAGGATTTCATATCCCCCAGTGTCTCATGTGAGGATACAGTTTATGACAGGATTAAATAGTTACTGCATTTCTGGGATTGAATTTAGGAACCATCTTTTTATATAGATGGCTAGATGGATGTAAAGCTAGATAAATGCCTGAAGCTTTGGGCTGGATAGTTTAGACACAACAACCTGTTATCCTGCTGAACCTTACAAATACACAGGCATGTACATGCAGACTTATAGAGGCAATTTCAGTGAAAAGTATATTGCTTTTGCCAGTTGCTGTTCCAAATTCAAAGTGTGTATCAGTCAGGGTGCTTTTGTGTGTTTCAACTCCACTTCTGCTGCAGTAGCTACAGAAACCCAAAGTTTTACCTCACCAGGCAGAACAAGTGCCCTTTGTTACCTAGACAGATTACAGCTTTCTCTAAAGTCTGCTCTTCATAAAAGCCCAGCTTGAACAGTGGAAATTCTGACTTGCCTCAGATACTGAGGAGACTTTTATAGTTTCAAGTAGCTCCAGGGTTATATTTTAAAAGTTGAATTTCATCACATGTTTCAAGTTTGGTGGAAAAAAAANTGTTTCATCTCAATCATATCCAAACCTCAAAGCACAAGTAGCAGTCAACCTTATTCTCCTGTGGAGAAAAAGATAAAATGTCATTTGTTTGGAAGAGGGTTTTTTTTTTTGTAACCACAACTAGTTTGTGAGTAATAGCAAATAATAAATGCAGCACTATGGGGTTGTGGAAATGAACCTGAAGCAACATTTCTGTTCTTGAAAGAGCTCGGAGTCCAGCTGCTCTTGTTAGATGGAAAGTCCCAACCCCCAGCCTACCAAAAAAAAAAAAAACCAAACCCAAACCAGTAACCAGGTTTTTCTTGCTTTATAAATCTGATCCAGCAATCCAGGTTCTTTCACCAGTAAAATATGTCATACAAAGTGCCCAACTTTGTACTGAAAAGGATTTAAAACTGTAAAGGTAACAAAAAGACAGGGAAGGAATAGTAGTTGCAAAACAAAATATCCAGAAGTAAAAGAGCTGCTACCCAAGGAATTTTCACAGGGCTCTGGAGGAGTGGAGAGCTTTGCTGTGCCTTGCAGCTGGGGCTGCACGCAGGGCTCGGTGATGGCGGGGAAGCAGCTGAGGGGAGCCAAGATGGCACTGAAGTCTGTGCGCAAAAGATTTATTTAGGAGACTATTATAGCCTTCTTAAGGATTTGGAGGCATGAAGATAACGTGTGGTGTTGCAGGCCTTTTTTTTTGTTGTTGCTGATATTTTAATGAGCCTTTACAGAGTGGAGCCATCCAGGATTCACAGTGGTGCTATCTAGGAGGATATTGCAGCATTTTCCACCAAAGGGGTAGCTCAAAGTAGGAAGCTGACTCTTCAGTTGTGAAACACATGGGCTCTCTAGAGCAACAGGAAGGGCTGGATCCTCCCATAAGGAGGGATGCTCCAAACTGTCTCCTTTTCTGCGTTTTGAGTGATACATAGCACAGCAGGCTTCCGTCTCTGATTGTGATCTTTAGGCTGTACCATAGGTGAGCAGTTACCTGCGTTTGCTCTATGGGAATCATTTCTTGTGATGAGATCCCGTGTGCTCTCTGGACTTTAAATAAGGTGGTGGGGTCAAGCCTTGATTAATTTTATTTCTCTGCATGTTTTTCAGTTTGTGATGTATCACCTTAGTAACATTCCTCACCCATGTATAAATACAAGAAGGGAAAGAGATGTAGGCTTGTGCATGCACACATATATGCTGGACTATTAGTTACTACATTGCTTTTCAGTTGTGTTGTGGATCAATGCCCATTCTCCCCCACCTCTCAGAGTAAGATGTAGGGCTCTGAGGATGGGAACACTGAATCTGCTACTGAATATTAACTGAGAGAGTTGTCAGATATTCAACTGATTCATCACAGCCAAAATAATGTTACAGTACAGGTCCACAACATTGCTCTCAATAAAAGGCTAGCTTTGTGAGGGCCACAGTGACATTCTTCCTCATAGGGAGCAATTCTGATGAAATGAATCTTACAGTTCAGATACCTTTAGAGGCCCTGTTATCATAGCAAAGGTGGTAGAAACAAGATTTTCCTATTGAACATCTAAGTTAGATGGGAGCGAGTTGATATCAAAGCCTACATTATTAATAACATTACCTACTCAGCCTTCATTTGAATAAAGGGTTATGTAGCGGCTGGGTTTTTTTCTTCTTTTTCTTCTCTTGTGAATCTCAGGGGAAAAAAATCCAAAGAGACAAAGAAAATTTATGACAGAAAATCCTAGGTGAACACATATATCTGCAACTTACACTGAGAAGGGGTTTTAAAAAGCAAAATTGTTACCAGTCACTAACCAAAATCAGTGTATGGCCATCTTTAGAGAACAGAGGTCTTTCTTCTTTTGCTTTAAGTTACAAATGATCAGTTGGTGTCCCCATCTGTCACTGTTCAGCAACAGAATTCAACACTTTGCAGGCCCATTCAGAGCTCCAGGGACACATAATGCTGTTAGAAGGTGGTAAGTGGTCCATACGACAGTGACAGTTTTCACTTAAGAAGTACTTACCCATGTTAAATGATACAGATAGTTATAGCAGATTGTATTCTGTTAATGTGGCTTTTGATATGCCCAATGATCAAACACAAATCTTGCTGCTACAGGTATCATCCTGAACTATTCTGACCAAAGCTTATGGAGATTCTCCCCTCGTCCCTGCTGCGCCCCCCTCCCCCCCGCTTTTTTTTTTTAAGATAGGGGAGGGGAGGGAGAAATGATCTTCTTTGATCTCCGATGAGGAAGGGGGAAAAAAAGACTGTTCTGTTCAGGGTTTTGGCTAACACAACAAACAGTGTTTAAAATTTAACTTTGCTTAATTAATTAGTAATTCTGTTTAGTGCTGTCTGATCTTCATCCAAAAGGTATTTTGAAGCTTAGGAACTGAACATCAAAGTGTATTGGGTGAAGATGGTCAAGTAAGGCATTTAATCTGGCAGTTGCTCTTGATGAAATACAGCCAGTTGGGAAACTAATTGGAAAAAGAAATCATAATCTGGCAAAATTCAGCAAACTCCCTCCCTTCAGCAAACTGACTCCAGAGAGAGTGTGAGAAATCTAGGTTTAGTGTTTAAGCATGTATGAGTTACACCCGAGCTAGCAGAGAGAGACCGTATTGTCCTTTGTATCTGCATCTTTAGTACAAATCTTTTTTTGGTAAGGAGATAGTAAAAAATTCCTCCCCCGCCCCCAACTCAATAACCAAAAAAAGATGCCAGACCTGGACAGAAACCTGTGATTCTGTATCAAGGCTTAGAAATACTTCTACTTACATGTGTCAATTTATTGGGGTTAGCAAAAGGAATTGAAGATTTAAGGGAGGTGGTGTTGCACAGACCTGTGAGTTTGACTACTTTTTATTCAGGAGAGGAAAAGTGTTTGAATGAATTTCAGTTTAGCAATTGCCAAATGTCCTAGTGGTGACTTCTCAGTTAGAATCATTATCTGATGCCTGAATGATTAAAACATACTTTGGTGGTCTATTTTTGTTGGGGTTTTTTTGCAAGCCGTCACACAGTCTGAGTCACTACCCCTCTGTTCTGTGCCTGTCTCCCCCTGGTTGGGTGCTGGCAGTAGGTCTTGTGATATCTTGAATGTCTCCTCCCCGCCCCGTGGTGTGCAATTGAACCTTTAATTTGTGTTGTGACCATCAACAGGAAACAGTGAAATAGAAGAAAATTTTTTCTGTCCATGTTTTCAGGTTGAAATACCCATCCCAGAGTAGTACGAAGTACTACTAGTACAGCTCTTGCTAAATTGGTTTTGACTTGTCCTACTGGTCTTAAAATGGACAATTAATTTCCCTACAGTAAGTTTCAGAGAAGGCAGCTTGATCTTTGTTGTTTTGAAGGGTGTGTCTAATTCATCAGCTTCAGCTTTCAGCCGGAGAAAGTTGAATACATGCTTTTGGCGCTGACCCAGGACAAACCTGGTTTTCTATGTGCTTATTCTGGTGGCTGTGGAACAGGAATGTTACTCCCTTCCTGGTCCTGTTCTGCCTAAGTTCATTTGCTGCTGGAGGACCTTTGCTCAATTGAAGTTATCTCTGTCAGGGATGTATTTCAATCAACTCTGTGGAATAAAACCAAAATAAATGCTTAACGGGGGTGATACCTCTTAATCCATGGCCTCCAGGAGAACTTAAAAGTGAAATCTGAATGTGAATGCAATTGTTAATTAAAGGACTTCTCAATTTGGACTTTCAAACATAGTTATTATTGCTCTGGTTGTTGTGCAGTCAGCAAAGAATGTCAGTTATGTTTGTCAAACCCGATTTGTAATGAAAAATTGTTGACAGAGCCAGATAATTTAGATGTCAGAGACTTGAGGAAAAACAACACAATTAATTCTCTTCTATCCCTTTGGTCCTCATAGTCTCTGACTTTAAGTTCTGCTGCATCTGCTAGATCTGTAAATTGGAAGTGAAAACCTTACCCTATTGACGTCAAGAGGAATTTTAATACTGAGCTCGGTTGGACAGGCTCTTTGACGCTCAATTCCACCAGTCAAATATTGCTACTGAAGTTCAATTTGAGCTTCTATAGAAGTGCTTATGACTTCATCCCCTTGTCTTGATATGTGTATGCATTTTTTAATTTTCCTTTTATCCTACTCCCCCACAGTTCTCAGGTTCTAGTGTGTGGTTTGTTATTTTTTCCCACATACAGATAATTCCGTCCCTTTGTTTCTGGTAGTAGTATTAAAGAATTGCTGTGGAATCCAGCCTATCCGACTTTAGGGGAAGGCTAATAATATTTCACTTCAAAGGGTTTGGTTTCATGGATACCAGATGCTGACTTCCATAGGTGGCATTTTTGTCAATTCTCCAATTTTACCTTTACTCTGCTTTCTCTCAAAAATTACACAGTAATGACCCTGACGTTAAAGTGATAGTCACTGGTAATGTCCAGTCATAATTTATCACTGTGGAATTGCATAGCTTCTCCCATAGTTCTGCTTTCTGAGTTAAGGCCTTGTGATCCACCGCATACCTTTTGGCATGGCTGTCATCCCAAAGAGGCTCTGAAGTAGTTAATCTTTAGCCTGAGTTCTCTTAACTGCTGTGCAGATTTGGACTTGGTAGCTATAACTTAGACCTGAACATTCATCAGAGTTGCATCCTTTGTTTCTGGCCACAAGATCCTCTTTGTCTGACTAAAATGCTAAGTACAGTTGAAAAACGGAGTGTAACTGTCCTTACTTTGAGAAGGAAGATCATTTGTTAAAGAGCATGGTGCTTTGCTTGAATGATGCTTTGAGAAATCTGAAATGACAAGCCACCTGCATGAGGGTGAAAGTTTAAACACTCACTTTTCCACCTGACTGCAGCTGCATTTTTGCTCTCTGTTTTCCCCCCCTTATACTCAGATGCAGGATGAAGGTGAGTGAAGAATGATTTGGCTGTCTGTAGTTAAGTATTCTATGCTTACTCACAATATGCAGCTCAGCAATCAGTTTTACCTAATTTCTGGGATTTTTTGGTGATTCCTGAGGAGCACTTGGAATTATTACCCCTGTCTTTTCTTAGGAATGAATAAACCCCTGAAAAAAAGACTTAATTCTTCAGGGATGAATCTTAATACCTTTAAACTGGTGTTCATTCACTCACTCTCTTCCTCCCCCACCTCAATTAGAAGCAATTGGGTGGTAGTAATTAGCAATCTTAGAGAGAAACATCTGCTAGTACACTTAAGCCAGTCAGTTTGTTTTTCATGAGAGAATGGTATTTCACAATTTTTCCAAGTTAATATTTTTCCTTTATTGTCTTTCCAATTTCAAATATTGTCCAGACGCATTTTTATAGTGTCTTAAGGTTATAGAAGTGAATACAAGACCATTAATAATGAACAAGAAAAGAGAACATCATAAAGAAAACATATGCAGTATTTCAACTCATGAAACACTCTGTTAGGGAACATTGTTTTTGAGAGCATATGGTTATTCCCATGAGAAGCAATAAATACACTTTTTTTTTCTCCTCCAGTTGTGAATTCCCACAACAAGGATAGGTTTCTCTGTATATTCGTCTATATAGCGCATTCTCTTTGTTAGGACTTATCTGAGTGGGGAGATAAGTATTTTTGCACAAATGATACACTGTATGTGGACCTATTTCTGATGGCCTAGACTTTGGAAACACAAGTCTATTAATTCTCCACACTCCTTTGAGATAGCTATCTTGTCTGGTCTAGTTTAATATCATTGGCAGAGCTGAAAGGAAGTTCACATTGTAAGTATATCTGAACCTTGGCATGCAGCTCACTGGTGGATCTCTGTTTACAGGCTGCCAGTTTTAACTGTCCCAAGCAGACATTCTCATTTTATTTATAAGTAGGTTCAGCATGTGTTTGTATCCTTCATGAAATTAAACGCATGTCAATAGTCAAAACTAAGTATAGAAACAAGATACCAAACACTTATCCTTCTCTTCTCAGACAAAACAGTCATAATCCAGTATGTATTTTTAAATGTTCATTGGCTTTGGATAAGGCACACAAGGATAAATGCACAGACACATTATTTGATCATTTGTAAATATTATTTTAATACCTCTGTATTCCCCTTTAAAGTTTCCTCATTTAGATTTCATTTTTTCTTTGCTGAATGAAACTTGACATCAGGATGAGATCACCAGATTTCCCCATTTCATCTGAGCTCCAAAATGAGTAACTGATTTCAAAGGATAATTCCCTGGAGCAGCAAGGCCAATGAGTTCTTCAGATCAAAGGTCAGCAAAGCTCAAAGAGGATAATTTCTGGCATACAGTATTTTAAACTCTCTCAAGGAGTGTACTGCAAGATGTATCCCCTCCTTCCCCAATAGCTGAACTCTTGTTTTTTGAGAAGACTAATTTGTCTTCTCACATTTTTTCCTCTGTTACATAAATTATACATTACAGTGAAAGCTTCCTATCTGAATACACAAACTGTACATCCGGAAAGGCTATTAAACGTGCCAGTGGAAGGGCTGTTCCTGCAACCAGAAGGTAACTGTGCCATTCCTCTCTGAAGCACCCTGTGGACTGGGGAACTCTGGTGCTCTTTGCGCATGCTGGCAGCTTTCAGCACAATGCGAGAGCGTGGTGGTGGAAGGGAGAGAATGCTCTGTGAGACACTTCATTTTGACAGACAAACCCAACAAAGAGCATTGGGGCAGGGAATAGTCACCTCATGCAGGATCTGCTCCTCAATGCTCTCAGCCTAATGCTGTTTGCCATGCCAATGCCATTTGGGATGCTGTCCCTTAACAGTTAAAAGACCACTGTAGAAGTCTTCTGGCCATTAGGTACCCTTATACATTTAAAAGTATGTATGATAACAGGGATGGATTTTTTTTCAATTGGTTGTCCACTGTTCCAACGAAGCTAGGGGTCATACCAGCCCCTCACACAAATGTTTCTTGTGAGGGATTGCAAAAGCCCCTCATACAAATATTTCTATCAGCTTAATTAGAACTGTTCATATGAGAAACTGATCACTGGTACAAAAGAGCCACTGAAAACCTACAGGCACATTTAATAGTCATGAGGAACCACTATCAATGTCACTGTCCTTGTTATGAAGGCCCATGTTAGCTTTTCATTTCTTGTTGATTTTGGAAGGAAACAACAAAGCTGGGCTAAGGTAGACAACCAAATGCTGTCTTCTGTTTTAAGGGGGTCTTTTTGTGGCCTTAGCTTTGAACTTCCAGGAATATGGAGTTGTATTTCTGGACGAAGTGAGTATAAAGCAAATGGCCCTTCTTCAGATATACTTCAAAATTCCGTATTGTAAGTAATATTTGTTTTAATATGTGCCTTCATTATGATAAACACTATACAAAAACCTCCTAAGAAACAGTCCCTGCTCATCCGATAACACCAGGTTAAAAGGACAAGGGAAGAAACTGCCATGAAGCGAGCTTTCTCTTCCTTCAGCTGGCCTTCCTGCTTAGCTTATGTTTGGTGTAGGAAATCCTAACATGGGTTGGAGTAGAAATCAAAGTGTACCAGTGTGTCAGTATGTGTATAATAAATGCCATGTCTGCTTGCATTTCTACAATGCAAATTACATGTGTGTGTTGGGAAGCTGGCATTTGTATCACATCAAAACTGCAAGTAAGTATCAAAGTCAAGAAATTCCAAAGGTTAGGGTTTCTGCCTCATTCCCCTCTCTTTACTGCACATCCAGAATCTTTTATAGTATACCAGTTTTGAAAACCAAAAAAACCCAAGTAATACAATAGTGTTAAATTTAAACAAAGAAATAAGACTAGAAAGTGCAATATATATTGTAGTGTGGCAATGTGAATGTTGCGGCAGAAATCTTAGCTTTTGGAATATCTGAGACTATAAAGCTATGGTAAGGGTAGATGAAAATGCTGAAAAATGGCTAATATAATATCTTAATTTCTAGCATGGTAGTGACTTGCTTTGCTGGGAGAATGCTTGGGAGGCACCTAAGTAGTGCCGAACACCAGGAGGGCCACAGAGTAAACCCAGTCTGACATGGGTTATCCTGAGCGGGAGGGGATCATGTCGCCTTTTTTGTAAGGAATCTGACTTCACTGAACTGGCACTTACATGAGATCTCACTTACAAAGGCATCCCCAAAAAACGATTCTTACATAGCATTAGGATAAAGGCTTTGGGTAAATGCAAATGCTGCAGTGCAAGAGAAAAAATTCTGAGTTTAAGATCCACATTCTCTCAATATCTTCTATTTTTTGGGGAGTAGGCAGGATTACTGGTCTGCCTAATGAAGTATGGGCACAACATTGTTGGCTGAGGTATGTGGATGTATAAAAAAATCATATCTAAAATGTTTGAGGGTAGGGTTAAAAAAATCTCTGTATATTTTTGTAACACTAATGAATATAGAATTAATTTTCTTCAGATACAGGGTTTCATCATGTGCAAGGCTGAGTGCCTCTGCAGGAGCCAAAGGCACAACTATTAAGTTCCTGGGCATTTGTCTTTTAATCCATGAGAAGTATATATATCTTTCTGTTATATGTCTGATATATGTTATGTTATGATATGTTGTGATATATGTCTGACATGTTAATATCGATGGTCTTTATGAGCGCTGTTGAATTATGCAAGGTGTATAATGTTTTAACTTGAAACCTAGGTGAAATATGCTTTTTCATACATATATGAAAAAATACAGCTTAACCTTTTTGGCAGGTAGTGTTACCTACCTTTTTGGAAGATAGTAAGGTTTGTGTGTATTTGAAGAGGAAAATTGGAACAGAATGAGAACTTCATTTCAGGTTCATTACTTCATTCACTGCTGGTGAATGCAATGTGTTTTTGCAATATGTCGCAAACTTTCAATATTTTGCAAATTATTCAACTTATTTACAGTAACAGTTCTGCTGATTTATATTCTCATAATACTGTGTTTGAACTTCCTGTGACTCTAGTGATGTTTGTAGGAGAGGCTGTGTACCAAAAGCTGTTGGTAGCTTGTCTGCTGAAATTATCCCAGATGTGTAGTGAACACAAAAGCAAATCAAGTATAATGAACCTCTCATACCAGTTTGCTGAAATCAATTTCACCCTAAATATAAAGACAGATTTGCAAATTTATAAGACTGCTTTGACATTTCCTTATAAGCGTTTTTTCTTAAATATATTTTTCGCAGTGGCTTTGCCTCCAGAGAAGACAGATGGAGTTTGCAGTGGAGATGAAAAGAAAGCAGAAAAAGAAAGTGACGCACGCACAGGTTCCAAGAAGCAACTGAAATTTGAAGTAAGTCCTCTATATTTTAAAGTTTCACTGTACTGACATAATTATGGTAGAAAAATAACCTGTGGACCAAATAGTGTCCTCTGATGTATGTATATACCTCCTAACGATTGTAATGGGTACAGGAGGAAGCAGAATTGGCACAAGTCAGCATCTTACTATTGGTGCTCCTTATTGAGGTGATTAGTGAGATTTATTTCCAGGTTTGGAGAGGATCAAATGATCATCATTCCTCTGTAGGATCTGAAATGTATAGTAAGAAGAGGCATTTTGTTTAACCCTTTATCTATGATCCTTTCATTAGTAATTTATTATGCCAGCTACCATGTTATATAATCTTTAGATTGACTTTCATGGACTATTGCACTTGGTTAAATCTGCCTAGTGTAAAAGATGTTTGTGAAAGCTTCCTTATCCGTCAGTCTTCTGTGCCTGGGATTCCAAAGTGAAATAACCCTGACCTGCTAAATGGGAAACCCGTCAGATGACATGGCAGGAGGAAAAGGAGTCTGGAGGGCAAGAAGTCTGATGGTCTATTTCCCTGTAGACTTACAAACATCATAAAACTGCCAGACATTGTGTGTAGTTGGCAGGTTTTGCTTATATAGGGAGTGATTTAATAAATATGAGTATTGAAACATGCTGTCATCCAGCTAGAGGGTTGTCTGTCTTGGTGAGGAGGAAGATACTCTGATACCAGCAAGAAACAGCACGAATTTTCATCTCTCTGCACTCCAGCAAATGTGGCAAACTTCTACCTTTCAGTGCTGTCAGCCTGTCACAGTAATGAGCTTTGCATTCCTCAATTGTTATTTAAAAGACCGCGCAGCCACCTTGCAGCATGGCTCAAGTGTTTGTTTCCTTCTCTAGAGCAGAATTAGTAGTCTATTATGATATATTTTTTACTGTTTTAAGGCTGATTAAAAGGAGGTAGCTTTCTCATAGGCAGTTCAGGTATTGCTAGGTGCTTGTGTGCCTTCTGGGGGAGCCGACTTTTCCTGCCTTTTGGTGTTTTGGTTTTGGTTTTTTTTTGCATAGCAATAACTCTTTTTCCAGGCACATTTTCTATTCTACCTTGAGTAGCAGACATTTGCAGACAGGAAAGGCATGATAAATTGCAATTAACAGTGCCTTGATGGTTGAACGTTGGAGGACACCTGTCAACATGGTTGGTGCCAGAGTAGCTGGAACTCCACTGTACCGGCAAAGTCTGTGTTTGTTCCCAAGTAGTTCTTGGCATGCCATAAAGGTTAGCACTTGGTACTAGGCACCATGACTAATGCAGGGAACGTTGCCATGGCTCTTAACTAAGCAGAGCACATCGTCACATAAAGATGTTATGTTAGGCAATGTGGGACAGGGAAGTATTAGTATGTGGCAAGAAACCAAGTATTGATAATTTTTTTCCCTTGTTCTACAAATGAAAGTTTTCCAGCTATGTAAGGTAGGAGCTAAGAGACTGGTAAATGTTTCAAAGGTATAAAAGAATCAGAAACGCAAGTGTTGAGACAAGAGGTCTAAATCTGAAGTGGATGTGATTTGGCTTTTAAAGGTGCCGGGAATGTTTATGTAATATGAAACTGTGTTTCCACAGTGGAGTGTGGGGCGCTTGGCAGCTTTCAGCCAGGCTTGTTACAACTGAGAGAAGCCTGCCTTTGAACTCGGCAGGGGACAGGGGGTACCGGTAACTGCTGTAGGGAATTGGTTTCAAGTCAGAAGATCAACCAGGTATTTTGAGCTCTGTCATGCCGAAGCTATTTGGAGCTGTTTATTTTACTTGCATACAGTGGCTTTCATTTTAATTGCACTGTAACTTTTCTGTTTTGCCTTGTTGTGGCTCTGGATAATTCTGATTGCACAGGTCTTGAGAGAAAGCAAATGATTTGCACCCAGGTGAATGGAGTCAGTCAAAGTGCATCCTTTGTTCTTGACTGAAGTCTTGGGTTTGGTTTGGGGATTTTTTTTCCCTTTAACAAATTGAGTCCTTCAGGCCTTCCACAGATCACACTCTCACTAACAGAAGCACAGTTAAAATAAGGACCAGGCGCTACTCCCATGTCGTTCTTACCTGCCAGTTCCTAGGCAGGCTCCATTTCAGGAGCTTCAGTGGCATGATGCTGTACTGCACTAACTCTGACAACCTTTGGGTATCAAATATCTGTGTCAAGGACAGGCCTCACTAGTGGGGATTTGTGCTCCATGTCCATTTTGTATTAATGACTCCTCCTGGCACTGTGGTGTACCGCCTTGTTCTGTGGCTCTATTTCTGTTATCCTTCTCTTCCTGAGTTAAGCAGAGCTTTCTTTCTCACTTTCTAGTGGGAAATCTTACTGTATTTCAAGAGCTTCAGGGAGCAGTTGTCTTGTACCTTTCTGTGTTTTCTACAATGAAGTAGAAAGCATCTTGCAGATTCCCTAAAGTCTAGCCCAAGGGAGTTAGGATTATCATGTGATTGTGATGAGACTCCTTCATTGTGGTGGACAGAGGCCTCTCCGGGTCATATCCTGAAGGCTTCCCCCCACAAGGGAGGGAGGAAGGAAGCAAGCAGCCTCCTTCTACGGAGGGTCTCCTCTGCAAACAGGCCTTTTGCTTTAGGTAATCAGCTGCTCTTTGCATGTTTCTTAGGAATTGCAATGTGATGTGTCTGTAGAGGAAGATAACAGGCAAGAATGGACCTTCACACTGTATGACTTTGATAACAACGGAAGAGTCACACGTGAGGTAAGCAAAGTACGGCTGCCCCTTTGTGTGCAGCATTTGCTAACAAGAGAAGTGTTTTATAACAGGAACGTTTTTTTCTTCTATGAAATAGAGGTGTCCTGCCAACTTAAACAGCAGTTTCCATGGACCCTTCCCTCCTAGAAACAATCCCACCAGTAGTTTACTGTTTTCAGATGTACTGTACCACTTTTTAAGCTGGTTGTTGTTTAATATCTGGGATTAGCCTTTAAAAAATAGTACTGGCATTTGAGGAGCAAAAATATCTGAAACAACTGAACAACTAAACACACTGTCAAAATAAACCCTTGCAAATGTATATTGTTCTGGCTTCTATCCTGCTTTTCAGAGTTAAGCTAACCAAATAGCAAGGTTGCTTTCTGACATTCTTTCCAGTAGGACTAACCATACTGTTCCATTGTTTTCACGAACATTAGGCTGAGGTCTGCCTTCTCCCTCCAAGTATAAATAATATTGATGATATTTGCTGGAGGACCACAGTGAATGGCTGTCAAAGCATACCCATGTGTATTTTTTATTATCAGGATGTCTTCAAGTCATATTTCCCATGCAAATAAGAAGCCAAATAAGAGGATGTATAGTTTAGAATACGGTCCTTTTTCAGAACCATTTCTATCCAAACTGAATGATACTTCTTCTAGAAGAATGTCTTTTACTGAGATTTACTGCAATGTGCTGTCATTGATTTTTTTTATTTTTTTTTTTTGTGAAGTGTGTTTACTGGCTCCCATGCCTTCAGATAAACAGCTGAAAATTGACAGGTTTTGTCTCTCTTGGCTCCTATGCTGGTGTCTGTGAAAATTACTAAGAACTGATTGAAAGGAATAGGGTAAATACTGAAAATATAGTGGCCTTAGACACCAAATGAGGACAGAATTTTCTCCTAGAAGACTGAAGCAGATATCTTTTGACATTTATGAACAAATTGCCAAATGTGGTGGCTGTTCAGGGTTTTTAACATGTATATGAACATCATTACTAGGCTTTTTTTATTGCCTCTACTCTGATAGTGCTTTGAATAGTCAAATTAAATCTGTGCCCCTCATGCAAGAGAATAAGCAGTTTACAAGTTACAGGCCAAGTCCAGAGTTTCAAATGGTAAGACGAGATATATAGAGAGAGGGCAAGAAGACGGGGGGCTGGGGTGAGGAAGTAGTATTGTATTTGTTAATGTATGGGGAACAGAGACCAGAAAAATGAAATAACTTGCCTGAAGTCTTACAAGAAACTAGTGGCAGATTGAACCCAGATCTTTTGAGACCCAAGGCTAAGTCTTCATTACAAGATTATCATGACTCTCAAAGGATAGGGGAAAAACACACAAAACCCAAACCCACACACATGGGTGTCCTTTACATTCAGGCATGGGATTCCCATTAATGTCAGTGGGAGTTCCATGTGCTGAACATAACAAGAATATGCTTTTAAGTATATATACAATAATTTTTTGTGATTATGTGGTACACCAAAGAGCTTAATTTGACTGTACTTAGAGAATATGTTACAGCCAAATTCTACCTCTCCCTGCTATAAGAACAGACTGCAGCTTAACTGAAACCGAATCAGTGCAGGGGTTGAAAATTATACTACTCTGAGGTCTGGAGGTTGCTACATTCAGGCTTGAACCTGTGCCAAAAAAAAAAAATTCTTTTAACCAAGGGACCAGATAGGTTGATAATTTTCAGCTCTTTACATGTGACCAAAGAGAAAAACAAATAGTATGCACCATTGCAGAGTTTCCCAGTTGTCGCACACTTCTTTTGCAAGCTGTTCCAGTGCCATTTGTATAATTCATATTGTTGGTTGTCTTCTGTTGAATCCAGATGCAATTTAAGAGTTGTTTGTGCAAGAATAACTGGTGATAGCAGCTCATAGATAATCTTGGCCACAAAAAAGGAATTTCAGTCTCTTCATATGACATAGAATTTCTTGTTCTATTAGCCCCTGAGAGACTGGCAGTCAACATAGTGGGCCTGATACTGTCATTTGTTAAGCAGCTCCGCTCCTGATCCAGCAAAGGTCTTAACAATGGTGAATGTTAAACATGTGAATAGTTTCAATTAAAATGAACGGGACACATGCTTTGAGTTAAAAGTATGTGAAGCACATTGCAGGATCAGGGACAGAACAGACAGTCTGAGGAGGAGGGCTGATCTCTACCAGTGCCATTTAGTGAGCTGATGAAAACGCTTTCAGAACAGGTCAGCTTCTCTAAACAAAGGTCCAGTGTTCTAGTGAGAAAAGCTTAGTGTGGACCTTTTCTCCTTCTTTGAAAATTTGACTTTAATGTCTCCTGGATTTATAGCTGGATTTAACAGAGAGATGAAATTTCTTAAGTCAGATTTCTATCTTTAGACCTCGAGGTGCTTCACAAAAAGAAGTAAGACTTATCATTCTTGTTTTTCGTGTTGGAAAAGTGAAACACTGGAAAAGGAAGTGACTTGCCCACCCACATCCATTTCATTTGATTCAAAGTCATTGTGTTTAAAACATTGGACTTCATGTCCAGAGAGTTTCCAAAGGAATACACAGTGTTAAATTAAGTTTGTAAGAGATGTGTAGGTGGGGTTCAATGTTACAAGTGGACTAAATGTTTTTTTCATTAAAATGTTTGAAAATTGTAAATAAGATATGGATTTAGTTACTGGATACAATTTCCCTTGGGTTTTACACAATGACAGATCACTGCAAGAGCATTCAAATTCCATCTTAGTGACATTTCTTCTGGATCCTTAACAACATCTTCAGAACTTAATACTGCTTTGATTTTCTCCTAGAGTCTGTATGACTTACTCTGTAGTCCTTATAATTAGAAATTCAGATCTAGTCATGCTTCTTGAAAAGATACACCCATTATGAAAGCATAATTATTGGGATGGCAAATTATAAAATTAGCATTACTGTATGTTGTTAAACTACTGCTTTTTCTGTCATAGAAGATGACCATTTTTCAGTCCTTTTGGTATAGTGGGAGATAACTTTTCCTGCTCTAACATGTGTATTACAAAACTTGGTTAATAATGTTTCCCTTCATTCCATAAGCCATAAGAGGACAATTCATTATGTACTACAGGCCTTTATAGAACTGACAGCTGCACTGTAATTATCTTCACACGGATATTTGTAATCGGACTTGAAACTTTGATAATTGAACTAATGTGTTTTGATCCATGAGGTTTTGTACTGAGCTCTCTGAATGTAATTATACTTCATAAACACTAGCCTTATTTTTTCACAATCAGTTCTTTCTTGGAAAATTGAGTTTCTCTGGTGAGTGGCTGCACAGGAATAAGCACACAAGAAAGTTGCTTGTCAGAAGTAAAAAAAGGGAAATTCCTCTAGAGTAGTTGAGTAGATAGCAAGTGAAGCTCCTTTAAGGTTCCAAATAAGAATGATTCAAAAACG
>VYZV01034329.1:2752-70635 GCA_013401275.1 Pandion haliaetus
ACATGTGTTACATGCCAGGCTTCATCAATATCCACGGATTATGCTTCCTTGTACCCCAACTCTTTACAGCTTTTATTCTCTTGCTTTCATTTTCTTTCATTCTGGTTTTTCCCTATTGTTGTTGCTTCTTTGAAAAGATCAATGAACAGGTCTTACAGTCTTGGCATAAAAAAGCCACTATTTTCCTTTAAACTTTAAAAGACTTCATTATTATTATTATTTTTCATAAGAGGGATGTTTGTATCTTCCTTCTTGCCTGCAGCCCCCCTGCAGCTAAACTTTCTGATGGTGCTTTGTGTTTAAAAGAAAATTAATGGCAAAGAATGCATGATTTGACTTAAAACATATTGATATTGTAAAATGAAGAGCCATTTAATGAATTTTTTGTCCCCAGTGAAGAGCCAGTGTAAGGAACAGTAGGGGCCACAAACAAGACTGAAAATGGCATTGTAATAGCAAAATGCATTTGTTTGAACAGTGTTTCCCTTTTCTTTTCTAATGATTTTAGAACATCGTCTCTCCTTTGTTCTCTTCATTAGTTGTCTGTGACCACAAAGACATTCCAGTAAGAAAGGTAAGAAAAAAACCCATCCATCCAAATGTATTTGATATCAGGAAAAACACCTATTAGTACAAGAAAACACTCTAGTTGGTTGGTGTCCTGTCTCGGAAACACACACAAAAACCCACAAAAGCAAAATCCCAAATGACCCAAACTCCCCAGCAAGCTCTTTGCCTTGCGAAATTTTGCTTCCTGCTCATGAGAAAACAGGGCCTGGAGGAGGGGAGATTGTTGACAGAGAAGATGCCATTAATATTTCTGGAATTGCAAAAGCATTGATACAACTATTATTATTATAACAGCACTTACAAGCACCATTGAACGTTAGGGATTGAAATACTGGTAGCTGTGTTTGAGGCTTTATTTATTAATGCCTGTAAAACGCTTTGAGATCTTCAATTATAGGATTTTTACAGAGAAAACTTTTATATTGTCTGTAGCCACGCTGGCCTCAATCCTCAGCTGAAAGCTAAAACAGCATGCTATGTGATAAATACAAGGGCCATACTGTCCTGTAATGTCAGTTAATGTAAAATAACCACAGACCTCTCTAACTTACATTTTTTGTGGCTACTTGCATCCACTGGCTGGAGTTCATGAGGGTACCTTGTGTCAGGGTCAATCAAAGCATCTCTTTTCTTTCCCCCACTTCTCCCAAACCATCCTGCTTCCTGACAAAACATGATTCCTCTTGTTCTTTTGGAGCATCTCTAAACATATTCCCTGCACTAGCCTCAAGATATCAGCAGCAGAGAAGCACTTGGGTTTTTACTCAAGTATGAGAAAGACAGAGAACATATACTTCCGGCTTTTGCATAAAAACCAAAAATGCCTTCATAGCCCAAACTTTAGCCTTCATGACCTGTTGGGTGTGTGTAGTTGGGACGTGCCAACAGCAGACAGGAGAGTTTTCTGTCTTCCACCACATTGGCTAGATTAACTGAAGGGTGTCATTTAGTACAGCTCCAGACCCTGCTCAAGTTCATGCCCTCAGGTTGCTCATATGATTTTGCTGCTCTGTCTCTGTGCCACCAGTGTTGCAAGGATGTTCCCAGCTTGTATCAATACAAACTCATATCATACCATTCTCTGCTATCCATACCCTTCAGTCCTGGGAACAGGGCCTCATGGTTGTGCAGGAGATGACATAATCTGGTTTGGTAGTGGCAGCTGTAAAAATCACTGCTCTTGTACCTGTTGTTAAAAATAATAGTACTTTTTGACAAGTTCTACTTTCAGATGTTACTCTGGACCCTTTCAAGATCTGTCCTCAACTTAGTGAGTGGCTGTTCCTTCCTCCTGCTCCCACTACATCAAGCTGAGACCTGGAGGTGCCCAACGCTACTGGCACGGCATCTTAGCTGAAAGCTGTCCTTGTCTCCACCGCCTCAACCATTCTCCCTCCTCTGATCCAGTCAATATTTCTTTGGCAGCACAAACTTACCTGGAATTTTCTCATTACTGTATATGGCAAAGCTGAAAGTCATTAATATGTGAGATATTCCATAGGGAATTTCTGGCAAATCCAAACATGGCACTTATTTAATAGCAAACCATTTCAAAAGTAGTTGAACATTTTAAAAAGAATTATTTAGGCTGGGGGTTTTTTTTTCCTACTTGCAAAGCCAAACTACCCTAACTTGCCAAAAGTTCAACTCTCCAGAAACAGAGTAAGGGGAATGCATTTTAGAAACCTTAGACAAATGACTCCTCTCCTTAGCCATTTAATATATAACAATTCAAAGATACAGTATCTCAAGACGTGCCAGAATCAGAAGAAAGCTCTAAGACTGCAGGAGTATGGGACAGTTGTTTTGGTATTGACAATGGGTACCAGAAGACATTGCTTGGATTTTCTGGGAGAAGGGGAGGGGACAGGCTCTTTCATTCTGTGTTTGTGGTATGTTGTAAGTTGCTGCTCTCTGTAACTGTGGCTGGGGTTTTCTGCTCTACTCTTGGAAAGGACGTCATAAAATCTATATTCAACATATGTGTCCGTAGTCTCCTCCAGTTTGAAATGTTCTACCATTTCAAGATTTATTGACCTTAGTGTGGGGTACAGCAAGCAAGCCAGGCATCATTCTCCAAAAGGGGGAGGCATTCTTATTGCGAGTCTAGCAATGATGGAAACCCATCCCTGCCTTTCCTGTGTCAGCTTCCCCTGGCATACCAGACTGAAAATCTACATCAACTTGCAATTCTAGTTGTCATTTTTGGGAGGATGTAGGAAGGGGTGAAATTTTTCCTTGTGTTTTATTTTTTCTTTTTTTCCTGAATTATCTGAATTATATCCCGAGTTGCATTATATTAACAAAGGCTTGAAACAACACCTTAGCACGTCAGAAAAGTTTAGTACCCACCATGTTAATAAGATAGACAACAGCATAAAACAACAACAGATTATCTCATAGGTTTCCAGCTTTTAACATGCCTCCTCAATCGATCAAATTATTTATTTATTGTTCTCTACCTTTTTAACTTTTGACTGAATTTTTTAAAGAGTAAATATCAAATTTTACTAAAGCACACACAAAACTAAAGCTTTCTGCAATAATCAAGGGCATATTTAGGTCCTGACTTACACTAGGATATTTTATAACTGATTGATAAATGACAAATTGCTGTTTAGGGACATGGTGCTTAACAGTAAATAATATATGATGGTTGTCATAGGCAGTGAATGAACAGAAATCATATTTACTTAACCATCTACAATACTTCATATCTACTTAAAACATACTAATACTTCTCCTATAATAAATAACCATAACAAGGCCATAAATCAGCATTAAATGGAAGCACTGTTTTAGAAAGCCAAACTCTACATTTTACGTTAGAACAAAGATTTCCAGCTTTTCTTAATAATGACTTTGTATTTGATTTCTTTAGTCCCATTCACACTACTGATTTTTCCTTAGCTAAATTCATTTAAAACCAAGCATAACCACATAGGATTTACCTACTAATGAAAACACCATCAAACACCTAAGTCCCAGTTGCATAAATCGGTGTCTTGCCTGAAATTAGCTCTGAGCACCCAATGTTATCACCTTTCACACAGGCAGTATGTTTTTTACAGACTGAAGGCAGCCTTAGGCTGGCCACAACCCTACTCAGGACTGGTTGTATGGGGTATTCACCTGCCTTAAACCTTCATACCTGCTCAGCTGTTCTAGCTAATTACTGGTTAAAATAAAAAATTAAATAACACAAAGTTTTATAAACCTGCAGCTTGGCTGATAGGATGACAGCTTCCAGTTGTGCATTCTCGCTTTGCCTAGCAGGCTTCATACAGTGTTGCACATGAAAAACAGGGTCAGGATAGGGCCACATGCATTTGATGATATACCTCTCAAACACTGAAATTCTGCAGTGGCTCAGCTGAAGGAATGAACAGAGACGCAATACATTTCTCTGTGGTCCATCATGACCGCAGAGGTTTTTGGCTTGGACAGGGAATTTTGGGGTTTTAACAGCCTTCTGAAATAAAACAAGCTGGAGATAAAACTAAAATGTACTGCTATCCAGTGCTCCAGGGCTCGCTCTGACTGATCCAAGAGCTTTTGTTTACAACACGGAGACCAATTGATTTACATTTTTTTGCTTTCAACAAGCCTCTCATGAAGAACACAGTGACATGCTAAAGTGCCAAAGAAGAAGGAAGGCACACTGATGAAAAACAGACATTGCAGCCATTAGCATCGATCAGCAATTGATCAGTGTATAAGCAAGCAAAGAGGTACAGGATGATTATTGTGTATAACAAAACTTGATTTAATCTGGTTCAAAAGGTGTATTTCTTGTGAAGAGGCTTTTTGGTCAGGAGGCACAAACTTCATTAGCACAAACCCAAGAGTCATGTGAGGAGCTTTGTCTTGGAGATTATGGAGGTCCACCCTTTTGCAGGCAGGAGGATATGAAAACATTTTTCTGACGATACATTAGTCAATCAATAGCTTCATGTCAAACAGGACCTTACCTATGTCCTTTGCTTATTTAATTAGATATTTTTCAGGACTGGATAAAACCACACTATCACATCACTACAAGAATACAATTGATTTTGGAGAATGAGTAGGTGAAGGAGGACAGCTGAGAAAGAATTTGGTCTTCTGAGATGCTAGGGATCCTATATGTGTGTTGAATAACAAACCCTTTTGTTTATTCAGTAGCACCAATTTTGTTATGAGCAGATTCTTCAAACTTAGACAAACCTCAAAGGGCTTTCTTTTAAGTGCAAAAACCCCACCCAACTGTCAACTTGACAGAAGCGTGTGAGTTAACTCCTATTACACTTAGCCTGAGCTAAAACGACATCACTTTTCACTCTCACCCGGAGACCTAATGAGCTTCAGCACTTGAGATGTGAAAGACCAATAACTTAATCCACTGTTTGAAGCAATCCCTATTTTTAAAGCACTGCTGTATTTGATTAAGCCACTGTAAAGCTCAGCAGAGCTGTGTCAAGTTAAATTATATTCTTTAAAGTAAAAATGCCATTTTACATGAAACGTAAAACTTCAGTCTTACTGCATTTTTATAAGAAAACCAAGTACCATTTATTTACAACCAGACATCCCCCATTAATAGCAATCTATAGCTGGCAGATGTTACGGGCCTGGATGTGTTTTAAAGTACTAAAATATTATCTTGTAGATTTATAGATTCAAAATATTGAACTATGATTTCAAAGATACATACAGATTCTTTAAATTCAAAGCCAGAAGATACCCCTGTGATACTCACTGAGTAATTATGCAAGTCCCAATATGATATAAACATTGCTGCTTTTACCAAAAAAATTTAATCTCATCAAAACTGTCCCTGTTAGCTCAACAGAATATGTTTCCCACGATCCCACATTGACTGGCATTTGTAACATTGCCTTTCTTAAACCTGTTACCTGGGACACTCCATTTGCACTCTAAATATTGGCACAACATTAGGTTTCTTCTAGTCCTCTGGAAACTCACCAGTGTTCAAAGACATTAAAAATCAACACTAAATGCCCGGACAGTTCCTTGGCCACCTCTGTTGAAATTATTGGATGCGGGTTGTTCAGATTCAGTGTTACTAAAATTATCAACTTTGGCATTTTGGAAAAGAAACTATTCAGCAGCATCATAGTACTATATGACTACATACCTTGGCTTTTCCTCAAATACAGAACAGAAAAATTTCTGGAGCACTTCTGTTTTTTCTGCATTGTTATTAAATATTCTACCATATCCACCTGGGAGTAGACTAGCACATTGGTCAGGTACTTAACCCCTACCCCGCAATGCATGCATGTGCACATGCAAACACACACACATTTTTTGATGTTTCAGTACCTTGCCTAAAAGTTCTCTTTGTGTACTTTAGTTCTCATCATTTTTCTATTCTTTCCAGCATCTAGGCCATGCAGTGTTATCAATTTACCTTTTCTCCTTTTCTTATATAACAGTAACAATAGATACTTATTTTCCTTCCAAGCTGGGCTGTTCAACAAGTGCTACCTTTTTTCTTGAACACAGAATTGTGGCTTTTGAGACAAGCAGAAACTCTGAGACTGGCTGCAGTTGGGCTAGGACACTGTTCCCAATGGATTTCAAAGCTTCTGAGGATGAGGTGATCAAGTGATCTCTGCCAACAGATGGCAATCCAGTTCTTGTTCTGTCCAAGGATTCTCCAGCCTTTAATCTGTCATTGCAAATCTATTCAATAGTGATACTCTATGTAGTGCAACATCATCCTGAGATACTCAAGCCTCCTTTCATTTGTGACCTGAATCACATTTGCATTGCTATCTACCAAAGTAAAGATTAACAAATATTAGACAAAAGAGCTGAAAATGACCAGCAATGACACTTAGACTATATCTAATTCTGTTATTAAAAAAATCAGCAACACCAGGACTTTCTCTGATTAATTTCTAAATTTAGAAACGAGGTACACCATCAGTCAAGTCTGAGAGATGTGCATCTCTGATAAGAACGTGTGGAAAAAATGTATGTGACACACAGGAGCAGATGTGTCTTTGGCACTGGGGATCTCAATTGCTCAACATATTCTTGCATCAGTAGCATCTTTCAAAACCGCAGATGTTCTAACAGAATAAAGTTATAGTTAGGAGAATACTTAGGCACTAAAGGTTGCTTTTAGTCAAACTTAAGTAGGAGTTGTAGGTCGTCAGGACTTCAAAATATCCTGCCATTTTCTTTGGGTGTTTAAACTGACGTTCAGCATCATACTAGTTACTCTGATTTGCAGACATTGGCCAAAACAATCCCAAACCTCAGCAACCAGCCTCAAAGTATCTCCTAAATGTACATCCTGCACATATTCTGTTTAACTGGAGAAGCACCTGATTTTGTCAGCAGGCTGCAATGGTGAGAAGAACAAAGGTGAATAGAAGGACTACCAAATTGCTGTTCCCCCACTTGTTAACACAGAGAGGATGATTGCCCTTGGCTTTACCGTCAGAGCATTTGGGAAGATAGCAGTAAATTCGATACAGCTAACCCTACTTGTGATTTCCCCTATACTTTATAAATAGACTATATATATATGGTGTGAAATACAGCCATTAAACTGAGAGCTTGTTGGCTGAAACAGTGCAGACCATTTACCAGAATGCCTTGGGAAGCTGAACAAACTTTCTTTCCGTGCTGTGCTCATGGGAACATGAAGTTTTCTCTCACAGAGGTTAAAATGTTTGAAAAGTGGAGCCCTATATAAAATTCTGTTTGTGCAGCTGAAGTTCTGACGCTGTTTACCTGAAATGTTTCTATAATTCCTAAACTTTTGAGTTTCAGGTTGGTGATTTGCGAGTAGCAGATTGCACTCTCCTGAACTAAATCTAACAAGCACCACAAAGTGAAAATAAACTGGAGAGACTTGAAATAAAAATCACTTCAAGAAATCTAAGCATGGTGGGGTTTTTGTTTTTTTTTTCCTCCCACTTTAAGCCAACTAAACTCCCAACACATTCTGATCATCTCGCCACAGTGTGTCTGTGCTGGTGACAACTGATTCATGTGTACATTTACATATCCCCTCAGTGCCAGCAGCAGAATACAAAATGGGTCCTCCTGCTCTGGCAGATGACACAGCGCTGGCAAATCAGGAGGAGCTGTCAAAAACAGCTGTCCATTAAAAGAGTTTGCTGAAACAACTAAGAGCTGTTTGAAAATGCTAGGTGGTAGAATTTAATTGGAGTAGCAACTGTTCAAAATTAAGATTAAAAAGGACCAGTCGGTACGGGTGGGTTTCAGGTTTAAGGGGTGGTTTTATACATGGATATTTACATTTGGGATATAAACAATTAAGTTTGCTGATTTCCTCTGCCTCTTTCTGCTTATGCTCATGCTCCATCCCCTGGGTCAGAAAGTTCAGGCATGTCCATAACTGATCTGTTGCGCATTAAGCACAGCAACTATCCACACTGGTACCCAGGCTTTAGAGATAAAGAGAAAAATGTGAAATTCATATTTTTTAAAAGCAGCTTGTCTGTGTGGGTGCAAATGCTATTATGCCGCACTGCTGTTACGTTATTAGCTGCCCATGTGGACAAGGGATGTGGTTAGTTTTCTATAGTAAGATGCAGGCACAGAAGGCCCAAATGGAGCTTCCAGCAAGTGCGTTCGATTACGCCATGCACCCTGTTTAAAGACCACATTTGTCTCAGCACATAAAACTGCATGCACATAAATGAAGGACTTTATGAAGTTTTCCCCTTAGTATGAATGTAGTCTTGGGAAAAGAGACCATTGTAACAGCCCAGAAAATTTCATTTTTCTCTCAGAGCTTGATTTGAATGTGCTGGAAACAATGCTAAGCCCTGGTTTGGCTTAGGTGGTCTCTGAACCAGAAACTTGACTATGGAATAAACGTAGCAGAAAAGAAACACAGACAAGCAAAACTGTTTGGCAAACACTAGAGATCCTGCATATTTTCCCTAGTTTAGCTGAATATTTTGTTCACCAAAAACACTTGAAAAAATACTGAAATGAAGTCAGTATGCTTCATTTTGACAGTGCCAAAACAAAATTATTTTAATTTTGCAACTTAAAAGATTTTGCATTTCAAAATTTTGTTCATTTCTTTTTCTTCAGAGAAAAATACTCAAAATACTAGGAAAAGGTTTTCTTCAAGCTCAAATAAAAGTGTTTGATTTTTTGACTTCTTTTTTCGACTTCTTTTTTCTCTGCAGCAGGCTCTAGCACAGGCAGGCAGAAGATCTGCATTTAGTTCTTCATTTTGCGACCAAGTCCTCATCACAGCGCCTCAGGCACTGACTCTGCTTATGTGCTTTAGCTTAGCGCATCTGTAAATGTGTGTCTAAAACGTTTCTAGCACTTTGATTACTTGGTACTTATTCTTCTCCTCATACAAGCAAAAATCTCCTTGGTGTTTCCTTTTAGAAAGCAAACACTGTGGGACGCTAACTGCATCCTGTCCATCGCAGGTCAATGAATTTGGTCTCAGGCAGTAAATCAAGCGAAGGAACGAGTATTGACTACATAGCCTAGATGACTTCTTGCTTGAAACATAAAGATATACGTCTTGAAAGAATTCAGAGTAGCCATGGACATTTTGCAATAGTATTTTGTAAGTTTTAGTGCCATTGAACATTTTTAACATTGGTTATAACTTTTTAATATGTTGGACCCTACTCTTGGTTTGTTTGCTTTAAATAAAATCTGCTTTAAAATGTAAAAAAAAACCCAAAACTGTTGCAGCAAATCAAAAAGCATGCAGGCACTAAAATTAAATTTCCCATTCTGGAAGAAAAAATAGAAGTTGAAAAGGCATTAGGCTCAGTTTCCCAGCAGAAACCTTACAGTAATGCCTGTGACTGCAAGTATATAGCTCAGTGTATGCAATACATTGCAACTAGAAGTAGCAGTGACAGCTGGTGGGTTAGTAAACAGATTTCATTTCAGTTTTTGTCTGAAAATTATACAAATTTTTCTTTAATACGATTCTTCACTACATCTTCTGTTTCCATTCAATGATGAGGCCATTTCCAATTTGTATCCAAGCTCTGTTAAATATTTTATTGGACTTAACACACATAAATGAAACAAACAAAAATAATTTTGAAACACTTGAGTGAAGTTTGTAGTCTGCTGGAATGATTAAAAAATGTAGGTCCTAACAGAGTTCAGAAGAAGGTGGGCATAAACAGAAAGCATGTTAACAGCCTCGTATGCACATAGTGCCACACACACCAATAAAACCCAACACATCATTTTAGGGTGTTTTACTTGAAGAGAGATGTATTTTTTCTTTAGTATTTTCTGAAATTTCCTTCAGGAAATTCCTTCAAGTAATTTCTTTTTTTTTTTTCCCCCCTCCTTCCCTAAACTGCCTCAAAACCCTCTGAACTCATGTAGGCTTGCGGAAAAAAAACTTACGCAAAAAAGCAGAAGAAAGAAAATGCCTAAAGTGATCCAAAAGACATTATTTAATGACACAAAAGCACGGAGGCTCACTCTGTTTCTTTGCATGGATATGTATAGGTAGGAAGGGAGAGAGAGGGATCTCCAAACAGGTTGGGCAATTTCAATTTAAAAAAAAAATCCTATTTACATTTACATTAAGAACTATACTTATGTTTACCTATTTTATGACAAATCGCCTGTAACTGTTCATTGGCCAAAGGGTAAGTTTTGAGTCAGACACACACAGCCCCCCAGCTCCCAGGAACAGTAACAGGGGTGGCTCACACAACTCTGTGCAGGGTGTAGCCTCGGGGCAACAGACAGCCATGTCTAAGATGAAATCTGTTACTTCATTACATCTTTTCATATCCAAATAATTTGTGCATACAAGCAGCTATATGTAGATTAGCTAGCAACATCCAAAGATGTAATACAGCTTTACTGCTCTGTTTCTACCACTGCAACCTCTCGCTGCAGAGGCTTTATGGAAACAAACAAACAAAAAATCCTGATATGAGATGATAAAGCAACTCTGGATTAAAACTCTAAAATACCACGTGGCTCTTCTGTGAGGTGGGAGGGTGTTGAGGCAGGTAGGACAGGCCTGTGCTACGATCAGAGCGGTGATCATGGAAGAGAAGCAGTCATTAGTTTGGATGTTAACAAATCTTTTCTCTCCTCTTTAACCAGCCACTAAGTATGGGTTTCATGTCCCTGAATGCTGCAGAATCCCACATTTCATGCATATTAGCAGCATGTGGACCAATATGGGAAAGAACAGCTTTCATCTTAGTTCATGTATAAATCAATATACAACTGTATTGAAATCTAATACAGGCCACAGACACTGATATAATCTTGCAATTAAAACATCACTCTCTACTTCCTTTTTTTAAAGTATTTGCTTTTGAAGATCACTGGCTCTGCATGCTCTGTACTGCCTCCTGTTTCAGATTGCACAGTTCAGCAAGTCCTGGGTACACCAACATAGTATTTTTGCAATTTTTTTTTTGTTTTTCCAGTCCACAAACATCCTTGTGATTAAGAAGAGGTGAGTCTAGCTAATGACAATCACTGCAAAGCTAGAAATATCTGACACCTGCATCAAATCCCAATAGCATGTTTTTAGTGCCGCCACCAGCTGATTCAATACTGCGATAGCACTGCTAACCTACACCATGCATTTTACCATTAATAACTGGGACCCAACTTTAAATTCAAAAGAGAATACACAGCTCTGTGCATTTATGTACGTGAGCTCCATGAAGGGAACAAAGATTTTTCATCCACAGTTGAGACATTTACAGGCTGGCCTTAATAAAGGAGTGAACTCATGGGGTCTTTTATGTATTGCTTAGAAGCATGGGCAGTTTTAATAGGTTTTATAAAATTTTTAAGAATTGTAGGTCTAGAAAATTAATCTAACAAGGTCCAGTGAGAGGAGATGGAAAAGGAGATTTAAAGGAGATAAAAAATGTACAAGTTAACTGTGATTTTCTTCTATAGGGAGCTTAAATATTAACAACCTGATCATCTAGCAAGTGCAAACGCAGTATTGGATGCTCTCTAATATACATGTTTCAAGATTGCATCATTCAATGCAAAAAGCATAGCGCCATATCACTATGGTGGAAGCTCTCAGACTTCCTTGAAATGATACTAAAACCTCTGCGCACCAGGCCACTGAAAAGCTATTTGAACTAAGTAAAGCTGCCATGATGTTATCTACAGGGCAAAATCCAAAAGCAATCTCTGGGTCCAGCCACATACAATGGGGTCAACTGCACAGGCAACACTGATCTCAGCCAGAGCTAAGGCAGCTCTAAATACAAATGTAAATTGAGAAACAAGAAAGCAGGATTTAAAGAAATGAGGGATCATTCTTAAATCAAAAGCTATGGCAGGTCACACTGCTCACTCATCTGTGTGTGCACTTCGTGATTCTCATTCAGTTCTTCTGGATTCTCAAACAAAGTGCGGAGTCCTAAAAATATTTGGAACTATTACAAAGCATAAATTATAGATGTGTCGAGAAAATGGAAAAAGGTGTCTTGGGCCTACTTAGAGCACAAAATGATCTCAACCATTATTCAACACTGATATGAAGATCTTTTATTTCATTTCTTCTTAACAGTTCCCTGTGTTTGCTATCATTTCTTGCCCAGCACCGTGTCAATAATTACTAAATTAGCAGGACGCCTGTACAATTTCAGCTAAAGTGTTATTACTGACAAGTCAAACAAAGAAAGCTGATCGAAAAGATGGGACTCCATCTCCTTATTTAAATGGACCGTGTTCACAGAAGAAGATTGAAACTCCTTTTTCTTCAAAGGAAGAAGGGAAGGGTATAGTTTACATTTTGTGCTGCTCAAGGACAGAGAGTCAGAGGAAATGCCTTTTTAATGTAAACCTCTTTTCATTTCCAAGGGACAAAAATGAAGGTTATTTAGAAGAATCATGCTTGGTGGAAGAAGTAATTATGTATTTTTTTCAAATCTTAGAGGAATAATGCTTTTATATTTCCCTGAGATGACCCAATTCGCTTTGTGATATGCTCCTTTAAATGGAAGTGTGCTGACTCTTTTGAACCTCATTGTTTTTAGTGTCTAAAGAAGCTCTTCTCATACCACAGTGTTGATTGATTTTGGCTCTGTACCAGTGCCCAAATATTCATAAAGCTATTGCTAGTTTATACAACCCACAAGTGAAAATGTTGTACAATATCTAGCCCAGATACCTCCAAAACACTCACATGTAATGACGCGTTCAAATTAATTTTTTTGAAAAGTACTGCTCTGATACAGCATCCAAATTTATAACTTATTTGGGCTGGAATGCTCCATAATCTGAAAGATCCAAAAGGATTTCCAAGATCGTGCAGACCTTTCTTAATATTTATTTGATGTTATCTCTTTGAGGAAATTTTTGGTGGAATAAATGTGAGTACCTATTGGCGTGCCTAAACATTTGAAATAGGATGCAGTTCTATAACCTTCCTCAGAGGTCTATCTACCTTTACTGTTTCATTACTCCAGTGGCCCATTCCCCCCAAAAAAAGAGGTTTCACAATCAAGATCCACAGCTCTCTTGTTTTTTAATCCAAATCACCTACTTCAACCTGTTCTGGGATAGGTTTTTTAGGCAGCAACTATGAAAATGTGGGAAAAAAAGAAAAAGAAAAAAGAACCATAATCACCCTAATATGGTAAAACAGAAAAGGAGACAAATTCCATCAGTCTTAGTCATCTAACGATTAGTATGTGCTACTCCCCTAAATCTGGAATTTATTTAGTTGTTGTCACTTGTCATGTAAACAAGCCAACAGGGACTACTTAAATCTATAAAATTAGACATTAGGTTTTAGGCCCTTTCATGTTTTTTTGATTAGGCCTAGGAAAGGTCCTAATCACTCACTGGCTCTCTAGGCACTGCCTTAATGCAAATAAATAAACAATGATAAAGTTAACTACAGCATCTCACTGACATTTTTCAAACCTTAAAACCCATTTTATTTCAAGTTTTTGGCAAAAGTTCTGAGTTCAGTTCTCACTATCTCCAAAGCAAGTCACTTCTATTCCCACAGAGCTGAATCCAATTACTAATTTCACTTGTATTACACTCTATTCTATTCCTTAATTCACAATCAGAGGAATAACTAGTTTAATGTCTGTCATGTGCTACTTGCAATTCTACAATGTCACAGGCCAGGGTACAATTATGCAAACTGAACCATTTTCCAGGATACAACCATTTAGAAGTCATCTTTTTCTGTTTAATCTGCCTGAAACTTTTTTTTTTAAATAGACTGTTGTCAAAGCTTTAATTTTCATTATAAGATTGAATACAGAAGACTTTTCTCCAGAAACACGAGTGTTTCAAAAAATGTGACCAACTGAAAGCAAAGAAACAGATTTTTACACAGATTTTTGGAAATGAGTGGTGATATTGCAGTAGACTTCACTTCAAAAAAGCACCAGTCCTTTTTAACACTGAAGGTACTTTTGAGGCTAGGTGCAAAGTGATCTAGTGATGATGCTAATGACTTAATTAATTATTTGCCTTTTATTCAAAATCACCTGTAAGACCTTTAGGTATGCATCTTCAGTTTCTGAAGATGCCATAGGAAATGTAGAATGAAATGAAAAAAAAAAAAAAAAAGGTCCTGAAACAGATAAAATTTGAATTTTCAATTTATCATACAAGGAGAAGGGATATTCTGTGAACATTAAAAACAACAGATATTTAAATATACTTATTGCAGAATGCACAAATTAATCTGTGGTACTCTAGGCCACAAGATATTTATTGAGGGTAAAAATTTAGCAAGAGACAAAAAAATTACTAATGCTGTATTCTAAGACTCTTGATTCAATTATTAAGTACTTTAAATGGTACTTAATCTCCACAGAAAAAGGAAACAACTCTCCTCAATGAGTAGAATATACCATGTTTTTTATTAGGGAGTTTCTTGCACCCTCTTGTGAAGCATCTGGTTCTGATGACTGCTAGATTCAGTCTAGGGAAGTAAGTGGAATTGGTCTGATCCTCCATAAGCATGTTCACTACTACCTAAACAGAGCTATATCTGGGGTAACATGTTGCTACATCTTAGTAACGAGTAACAACATCATGCAAAGAGAAATGAAATACACATTCCCCCAGTACTGGGAGAATTCTGTAGAAAAGGTACAGCTACCCAAATTGGACTTAGAAGTAAAGAATTAACACCCATGCATTTGGAACAAAAACCCCAATGCCATCTAGACAGCTCTGTGTGAAATTCATGTAAAGTCATTTTAGCCAGTGAGAACATGGATGTCTACTTAACCATCTGTACTATTACTCCAGGAGAAATGTTCTCCTTACTCATACATTCCCAGTCCATGCAGGAAGGAAACAATGGCTGCTCATGCTAGTATGGATTTTCTTTTTAAGCAGAATCGTGATGGTGTTTACTTTGGCAGAGAACAAATTTAGTGTTAGTTAAAACTCTTTTTGTTGACTTTTACACTCATTACATGCTGCTGCAGCAACTCATGAAAATTATTAATAGAAATACAAATAGCCAAATGTTTTTTAAAATCACTGTTTGTTGCCTTTGAGTCAATAATCAGATCTTTGTATTTAGAGAACTGAGATATTGAAGAAAAGTATGGCATTCTGAGGAACTAGTTCATTACAGTGTGTTTTGCAATATTAATACTTTGTAAGGAAGCTGAGAGTCTGGTATAAAGGTTTAAAGAAACTCCAAAGATTTCTTAGGTTATCTCTAAATTATTATTTTTTATCATTAAGATTCCTGGGGGAATGTTCATAACTTCAAAGAAATCACAGCAACAGTGCAATGTAAAGTTACTTCCAACATGCAATCAGTTTGGCCAAGATTTATCTCCCCTATACGAGGCAGCTAACTGAAGTACCTACCGTAAAAGCTTTGTTACCCTACAAATAACTAAATAGGTGTTGGAGGAAAACAGGAATCTCGTAAGGACAATTCAGATCACAGACAGGCTAAATTGCCTCCTTAAGGTGCTTCTTTCACTCCATTGACTACATGGAGAGCCACAGGAGAGTATACTCTTAAGTACCTTAGTTAAGTGCCTAAAGTTAGGCGGAATAAATCTGGGCCTCGTGTGTGAAAATATTTTTATACATGGACCTGATTCATGTTTACATGTTTGCTCAACAGAATTTAATTCGAGACGCTCAGCTTTGTGTATATATATAGTGGGATTCTACAGAGTGTTCAACATGTGTCTAACCCGGCTCCTGTTGAAACAATGTAATATCTTCTTTGGGAGATAAGAGACTTGGTCTACCACAACCCTATGTTAAATTCGCAGTAAGTACAATTCCACGGTGTCTATTAAGCAGCTGACTTTACTAAGTGATCTGCTGGTTCTGTTTGGTCTTCCTTCAAAACCTATACTGAACATATGTGCACACACACAGATGCACGAAACCATGCATAAGCATTATTGGCTTACACTTAATTTTAGGCACAAGATAATTTCTTCTGGCAATGCAAACCCACAGGAGACAACTGAATCTTTTAAGTACCCCCTCATGGAGCTCTCCTGTAAATACCATCCCCGGGGGGGGGAATGTTGTATCACGCTAGGGTATATAGAAAAGTGATCACCAACAGTTTTCAGAGCAGGCATAGGTCTCCACAGCTGGTATTTTCCTGATTCCACCACTCACACTGCTGCATGTCCAAGCTTCAGCCACCCCTGAAAATTTCCAGTCAGAAAAAGTGTACTTACATGCTTAATATTCTGTATGCCGGCTTTTTCCTTCACAATAACTCATAGTTTCCTGCCTTCTGGTAGGAAAATGTTTATTTAGTTGCAAGATCCTAAATGAGAACTATTTCTTAGGGAAGATGTAAATAGTGCGTAAAGACAAAACAAACCCAGTGCCATGATCTCAGCACCTGGTGTTATTTGGAGTGAAGTCTTCACATGTGCTCTTAGACTGGAAGGAGTCCTTAACAAAAATCATTTTGCAGGACCATCTTCTACCAATAAAACCAATGTTATGGCTGCCTGGGGCTGGTGCATCTTCTATGATATTACTCTTAGGAAAGGGTGCAGTTCTGGTCATTTTGTAAAAAGATGATTGTTCATTTGAAGGGACTGTGAACCGGGTTCTTCAGCTCATGTGAACCGGCACGGCTTCCAGAAGCGATGCCAGCTGACACCTGCTGAGGTCCTGGCACACCAGATTTTAAATGGATTTACAAGTTTTTCTCCCCAATACCAAATGCTACGATGTCTACATCAAACAGTCAATTACGTGTGGGCTGCTTCTATACAAAAGTTTTTCTAATTGTTTCAGATACACCATCTGTTTCTGATCAGAACCATGGCGAAACTGCAAACCCTCATAAACATCATTCTAGATTTCTCTTTTGAATGAAATCAGCTTAGTACTGAAGGGTGTAATTTCAAAGAGCTCAGCGGTGCTGTTATCCAAATGTACGTAAAGCTCATGGGTCTTCCTGGATGAGAGATCGCAAGGGAACAGCTTTCACGTTAGTTTTTTATTTTCACCTACAGGGAAAATACCATTAAGATGGCCTTTTCCAGTTGTTTTTCTTTGTTTAGTTTCTAGAGAAAACTAGGCAGAAGTTGTTCAGGATTTCTTTATTATTTTCATATAAAAACAATCTCAAGATTGGTGGTTAAATAGATGTCAATAAATATTTCAGCTGAAATCCTCAGAGTGCTTTTTGGTTTACTATGGACATCTCTTCCCATCTAGATACAAGTTTTGTCTTTAACTTCAGGATATTTCTGAATATACTGACTACAATAGTGTTTACATTCGCCAAGCAGGACTCCCTGCCTAGCCCATTCTTCTACTCAGAAATATACTTCAGCAGAGCTGGCATGAGACAAAAAAGAAAACTTCCCTTGGACCAACACCAACACATTTCAACAAAGCTTTTGATCAAAGTGCAAGAAAGAAATGAGAAACAAGAAAGGCAATAGTTGCAACAGCTCAACAGCTATTGTGGAATTTCTTTAGGGAACCAGAAAGCATCCTTAAAGAATCTATATGGTGGCATTAAAGTACGAGCAGTATTTCAACATAATGCCAGGAAGAAAACTTTCATCAAGGAAGTTTAACCATTTCTGTCAGTTTAGAGGTCAAAGAGGCAGGATGACAACACATCCTGGGGGAAAAGGCTTCCTCTGTAGGAGCTGAAGAGCAGGTGAAAAGGAGGAATGCATCTGGTTCCAGAAGTCTGGGTACCACGAGTACAATCCAACAGCGTGGGTTTGCAATGCTTTATAGAAAATGTGTCTCTCTCTGTGACTGTTACTATGACATTATGGGCAAAAGCTTGCTCTTGGTTAATCTAGTACAGCTCAATTGATCATAGTTGAATAACTCCAGATGTAATAATGTGGAATCTGTCCCATTATATATTTAAACTTGAACTTAATGGATGAAAAGAAAATCCTTTGAATAATGAAAGAATAAAGAAAGCACAACATGACTATGGCTTAAACACACCAACACTGATCACAAGCCTGGTAATGAAACAGTGTTTACTGGCCACGATATTTTTATTTTCACTTAATCCAAAATATTTCCTGTGTGTAATTGCTTTGGAAGTTACAGCTCTAAGGCACGACACGTTTTTGTGACAGTAACATCAACGTGTAGAGAGAAACATTAGCGCTCAGTGTCAAGCACACTTGAGTTTTTCAATACACTTGGAGGAAGATACTCATAAAGGCTTATCACAATGGCATGGAGGACTAATATTACAGACAATTAGGCTTTCTGCTTCAGATGGGACAATTCAAATGCGGATGTCTTTAAAGCACATTTTCATCCCCTTTATTGCTCACAGGAGGAAAAGAGATGCCTTTTTTGTTTATAAAATGTAGGGCTGAAAACTGTCTGAACAGATGCTGGAGACCGTAATGTCTCACTTTCACTGTTGCAGAAACCACCACTTGGTCATCTTACACCCCTTTCTCACTAAATCTCATATAAATATGATTATGACTTAAATTGTTATGGTTTGCAGAGGGTTATAGTGGTAGAAAACATAAAGCTGGAGTCAGCCATCGGAAAATCTTCCCTTTCCCTTCATGACATTTTCTTTAAAACTTACAGTCTATGCTTGCCAAATAAAAGTGAAGGTCTTTGCCACCTGAATCTAAATTGAATATAATTGGATACTTGTATGTCAAAGCACTCAGAGACATAAATCCAAGTATCAGCACATCAATAGGAAGGCAATTGGGTCACAAGATAACCTATAGTATATATGATATATCTTCTTAAAGCTGTTCTCAGAATCCAAGGAATTCTTTTGTTAGACACTGAGTGGATGTCTCTTATTAAGGGGGTGTTTATAATGGTGGACAATGCAATTCAGATATAGAGCCTACACTAGTCTTCCATCAAAGGTAGAGAGAAACCTAATAGCCTAACATAAATCTCTGCAATACTTCAATGGCAGAACATTTGAGCCATTTTTAAATGTAGTCGTGAGTATCAGAAATGTATCTGAACCTAATGGAGAGCGCAAAGGTAAAGGAGACCTTGAAACGATCAAAACCCACTTGTCCAAGTAATTATGCAGACAATTTCTAGCATTTTTTTTTCATGCCTAAACTAGTTAAGAAGCCTCAGCCAACACAAGCAGGAACCCTGGCCTAGTGATATGGACAGAGGATTTCATATTCCAACAAGGGATATAAAAATGAAATTATAATTGCAGGCAGAAGTCTTAAAAATATTCTTATGAAAGAAGAGAAGTCAAGAATAAAATTAAGTGATGAAATCCTAAACAGTTGAAAGTCTTTTAATTTTACCTTGTTCCTAATTTAGCAAGCTCCAAGTTTAATCACAAGGGGTAGGGCCAGTGCTTACTGTAGAACATATCAAATCCATAATCATTTAGCTGAAAATAGGGTTATGATGACAGGGCAGCAGAGTCATTGCTAATGCTGGCTACTAAGTAGATCAGTAAAGCCAAGTACCTGACTGTGATAAACTGAAATGTACCAGGTTTTTGATACAGCAACTTAATTTAGCACAGCCAAGTCTACAATACACTCAGACGTACCTAATTCTGCTTTATGGCACTCCTTACTGCAGCATATGCAGACTTCCCTCCCTTTCCACCAAGCTATATAGATTTTCTAAATGCATGCAAATGTACCCAAGATGGCTCATTTTGTTATCAATTCCCCAAGTGCTAACATTCTAATCATTAACTAATTGTCTCTGTGCTCTATTGACAACTCGGCCACCTTCTTGCTAATTTTTGCTGACATGATGGAGGCCCTGAAGAACTGGGTTAACCTTTCAATGTCCATTGAAGATCCACAGGTCTGATGACGATTGATTGACCTGGCCTCTATGTTAGATAAAACCTCATCAGCTTTCCAAGTGATTTGTGTAATGAGGCGTCAGTAATTGACAACAGGTAAGTGAACTTAGAAGTCCCCTCCTTCATTGCTCTACAAAAATGAGTAGAAAATTCAAGTATCTGTAATGAGTGCAAACTTGTAAGATTTAGCATAAAATATGGATGCATATGTCTGCATTGTAGTATCATGTATGTTTTTCTTACAGATATACACAAGGACACAGGTATAAAGTGCTCAAAATGTCTGGCACTTGGGTTCTCGTATACATAAGTGATATATGTCTTTTATATATGCATATGTATGCATATATACATACTACACATATATATTGTATTTGGTTTGTTACAGAAGCATATGCTCGCTCCTGTGTTCTCATAAAATCTTGTGCATGGTTTAGGAGTCTATATAGTACACATCAATCTGGATTATGATAAAATAAAGCTACAAAATGTCTTCTGTTTCCAAATGCATACTGAACGTTCAAGGAGTAAACTCTAGCTGGCTATCCAGATTCTTGGGTCCCCACCTAACCCTGACTTTATTAAGAACAAGAATTGAATGCTCTCAGATGAGCACAGGATAGTTGCCTCATTATGGCTTTTAAAGGTAGTCTACACAGCCCTACACCTGTTTGCTCAGTGGTGCTATGTGGACTATGGAAAGCGCTGCATTCTCGTCTCTACATGAGTCAGCTCTGCCACTCCCATTTCAAGTCATTTATACGTGCTTCCAAACAAATTTATTTAAAGCATGACTCACCTTTGTGCTCACAACATGTACCCCAAATGATTATTCTAAAAATAGAAAGTGAACAACTGAATTTGCTGTACCATAAACCTCTATGGTTGTCTTCTTTTAATTTTACATTAAATAGCTATAAAACTATCCCCATGGGACAATGATACAAGGTGAAATAAGAGCAAATATTATTAACAAAGACTGATCTTCTGGCTGACCCATCACAGCCAGCCAGAAAGCATGAAACATTTCATCTACGCAGACAGGCACAGAGCTACATGCACCAAAACCACACACACATATGCTCAAATGAAATATAAATGTAGTATATCTGTTCAAAATTATTTTCTCAAAAAAAAAAAACAAAACAAAACAAAACAACCACGCAAAATTCTGGATTTTGTATCCTAGTTCACCTGTGATAAAACAGATAATGAGTCTTCCCTCTTTAGCCCTGTGTCCCTGCACTTTCTTTATTCCTTTCAATTTTTTGTGCCAAAAATACTTGCAGTTTCCAGATAACTCTGTGTTGGTGTCCATGTGGCCATCAGTGCTTTTCATCTGATGACACAGACAAAACTGGCAGCTCTTATCAGAATTAAGCCAACATCATCTCACACACGTATGTGCATTTCTGTTCAAGCATTTTTTGTAAAATTTTTTGCATCTTGAAGGTTTTCAAGAGTCCATATACTTTATCTTCACAGCCATTATTTGGATTTGGCATCATATCACTTCTAGTAATGTTCAACTGATTATAGTGATAATTAAAGAAATAGACTTCCACAGAAAATAAGACATTTCTGTAGAAATGAGGACTCTACGGATATTAGCTTCAGAAAGAAGAAAATAGAATTGATGCATTTACATGTATGCTGTTTAAATGACCACCTTTACACATGTTTTATTTGTCTTGTAAAATTTTGGAACAGGGGTTTGAATTGCTATTTTATCATGATAAACTGCATCTACTGGAAAACTATTTTTAGCTGAAAATCATAAGACTTCTCTTCATTTTTAAAACATCCATTTTTAAAGCATTTAAAATAAACAAAGGAACATCCTACTATTGCCCAACAATATTGCCTACCACAAAGAAAACAGAAAATATTTTAAAATGTTACCTAAAATGAAAACAGTGTTAGTTGAAATGAAACATAGTGCATAAAACCCTGGCACAACTGAAATCAATGGCAAAGCTGTCATTGACTTCAGTGGGCAAAGGATTTCTTTAATGTTCCTTACGTACCACAATGGGTTGTTAAAGTCCAGTCCTGATTTTATTGGAGGAAACTACCAATTTCTTCATTTGAAATGCTTGAGGGTTATCCCTTGAAAAGCAAGAACTCAATCAAACAAGAAAATGAAGATACACTGACCACTTTCTGCTGGCCCATTACCAAAAGATGACAAAGAGCCCCCAGTCCTCTTAGAATCCCAGTTTTCCTCCTTATGATGCTAGGCACAATTTTGTTTGTGATACAGCTGAGTTTTACTTTGTTTTCTCTTCTAATTCAGCAGGCGTTGCTGTTCTTCAGGGGCCATTCAAAACACTTGTCAGCACCATGTGAATCCCACAGAAGACTTGGCACAGACCTCCCTGCCCTATGCCTTGTCCTGTTCACTTTCATGAAGCCAAAGATTAGGTCTTACCTTTCCATAGGCACAGACCATTAGGCGGTTCCTAAATACAACCAGAGACTAGTTCAGTGCAGTTCCAGGGAAAGCTGGCTGCATCTGATTCTAGAAAAAAGTTGGATTTTGGAGATGATCGTGCAGAGAGGCATTTTTGATTTGGGGTGACAGTGAGATTGTTTTCCACAGTGAGTTACTGCCTGTTTTGGCTGCCAAACCCATTCTTCATCATTGTCCTGCACATCATCAGTTCACAAGAGTAGAACAATATATATACCTTTTTGTGTTACTTACCATTTTTTAAAGTCTTGAATTTACTTAAAATAAGGCAGACAAAAGATCCGAAACATAAATATGGGAAACATCTTATAATTCAGCATATTAGCATATTTTTTAAAAGTTCAGAAGTGTGTTGAATGCTAGGAACTGAAACTATCATACATATAGAAAATGAATAACCTAAGTCTATTGAACAGATAATTTTTTTTTTCTAAGGATACTCGTTACTTTCTTGTTTTAGCATTTCTATCTCTGAATAATATTTTCTCTACTTTCAGTTTGGTGATTGGATGTAAAATATTAAACTTTACAATAATCTTTGTACTCATTTATATTTATCTGCCTATATAAACCCCATTATATCAGTATGGAAGCAATAGATTGAAATGATTGTAATGTATATATATGCACATTTATACTTGTATACACTCTTCTCTGCAAAAAATCCTGGTAATTAAAAAGCACGTATAATGGCAACTTCTAACCATCATTTTAAAACTTTTATGTTAACATAGTGAACCTTCAAACCACAAATAATTCTTATTTAATATTATTTGCTCTAGAGTGAAAAATGTATATATGAGTGATGTCTAATATGTAATAACATTTTAAAATAACCTAATCACATTTGTATTAAAACTAGTGGAAATAGAAGATTACCAGCTAACTAAAAACAGAAACATGAGGTCTTGATTGAATATATTACATTTAAAGTACTGATTTTATTGATAAAATATGTTGCATCTTCTATATTAGATGGTATGCAATAAAGAAAAAATCTAAACCCTGTGATAATGTTTATGTTAACAACCAATAGTGAAAAAGGACATTTATTAGTTAACTAAGAATGCATCAATTTCATATCACTACATATATTTTTTAAATTAATCCAGCAACAAAAGTTTGTGAGAAAATGTTGATAGTTGAAGTGACAGAGACTTCACATGGCTACAGAGAATATGGGTATCATTTTCAAGAACACTTAAATGATTTAGGAGTTTGAGTCTGACTGACTTTCAAAGAAAATCTTTTAAGCAGTTTATGTAGCAGGGATCTGCTCCAGAGCACACATAACAATGGGAAGTCAATGGGACCATTCACACTTCCTTCAGCTGCCTTAGATCTATACCTCATTCGGATATATTTGACGCATTCCCACAGTTTACAGGCTGCAGTGATAAAGTTGTTGTGGCTCTTTGGGGTAGGCGTGGGACTGGTGAGCGAATTCATCACACGCATTGTATCTTTGGCTAATATGAATATTAGAAGTAGCTCTGTGTATGCAATGTTGTATCCAACACTATTTCCTTTGCAAACAGCTGCACTTTTTCTCTCTTAGCTCCACCCTAGAATGACTCACCTTGATGAAATCCCAGGCAGGAGTGCAATGGAAACCTAGCAGCTACTTGGATGGTACAACAAAGGGCACATACTTCTTATCTTACCTAAATCAGCTTACACAAATCTCAGTTTTAGGCTGTAAGAACAATGAATCATGCAGCAAGTGTAGGGTGAGGACCAGTTGTGGTTATGTTTCCACATTAAAACAAGGTAGGTGTGAAAATTCCACAGAACTAGTAGGACCAATGCTCACAGTAACACTCCTCCCTCTCTGCTGGTTTCTATTACCATAGGCAAAGCAGAAATCTGGCATCCATTACTAACGACAATAAGTAAACCTGGTGCTTAATCAATCTAATAAAGAATGTTGTTGCCTTGGGCAATTGCTTATGTATGTTGCCTACCCACAGGACCACCAAGCTGAGCATCAGCAGAATTCCATCTTTGGCTCAACCCACATGTGCTCATCCTGTTTCTAATGTAATTATTTTACGATATTCACAACATTATTAGTCTTCCATATAAAGGGTGTTTTGGTGGTTACAGTTTTCTTAGAGGTGATCTCTTCAAACCTCTTTCACTATCTCATGACCTATCTTCTTAAGGACTAGGTCTGAAAGCAAACACATTGGTACAAAAATAATTCCTTCTTTGTACGGTGACGGTACCAGCACAGGCTGTTTCTGATGCAAAGCTGGGAAAGGAACTCCTATGTCTAACATAAATGACTTTAGGCACCAGACTAGAAAGACATCAAGCTCCTGTGCTGTCGTACCTTTTCTAAGTAATTATTCATGAAAGTAGATCACACTCTCTTTCTTTTTTGGCTCCCAGCCACCCCACCCTGGCTTTGACCAGGGATTCTTGTCTGAAACCTGAGGAATCTTCATGAAAACAGGTTTTGTGAAACCTGATGTTGGCTTCACTAACAGGTACAGTCTGGGCTGATTTCAGTGACAAGTGTTTTCTCAGAAATCCCCAGCTAGCTCTTTTGCAATTCCCAGTCCACTGCCCGTAACTTTAGCTCTGTATTCCCTTGCTCGATATATTCTTGACTGAATACAATGGCTGGAGCTCAGTAATAGCAGCTTCCCTAGATTCAGTTTTCCTCTATACTTCTCATCTAGATTTCCTCCGATCTGAAAAGCTGAGGGACCTTCCTTTTCATGATCGCTGGGGAAGGGAGACAAGGCTGGCCCTCAGACCAGTTACTTCTCAGATGATCTGTTAGAGGAACAAATTGCTCCTGAAACTCTTCTACCAAAGTTTTGCACTTAGCGGACCTCTTACAAAGGGGAGTAGAAGTTTGGACTTAAGAGCACTTCCTAGCGGACAAGGATCTCAGATCCAAGAAGAGCAGGATGGTTCCCAGTGGCTCTGCAAGAGATGCAAAGCATGAAAGGCACTATGAAGCCCAAATTTTCTTACCACAGAGATCCATAAATACCTGAGATTTATTGCTTCTAGACAATACGTTGAGGCAAGGTCCCTCTCTTGAAATCTCTGTGCCAGATAAATGCCAATCTTGCAGAATCAAGACACTGCTCTCCTTCTCCAAGTGGTATATTGAGAAGTTGCTCTGCACTGCACTGAGGTCACAGGGGTTTAGAAGAAATTTATTACAGATTACTTTAAAGATTCTACTGACCTTTGTTCCCTACTTGTGCAGCACATAACAATTGTTATCTGACAACATAATGAAAGCTAAAATATAGTTCTCTGCTGTGATTACAATTTCTTATTGCCAAGCTGGCTCTTTATTGCCTAATTACAACAGCAATGTCTGAGACCCTCAGTGAAAGAGCCCACAGAGATGTTGTTTCCATCTGTGGTAAGGAGGAGGTTCCCAGTCAACACTGGACAAGCCCAAGCTGCACCCTGCAGGTCCCCGTGCACCCTACCGCACAAAGTCCGGGGAAAGCTTGCCTCCACAAGGACTGACCCTACCTTCCAGTTTCATTAGAGACAAAGTTTTTGCCTCTGCTCCCTACAGCTTTTTCTAAAAGGTCAAAAAACAATCAGTCAGAAGCAAAGGATTTCTTTTTATTTTAATACCTTAACAACTGACTTGCTTTACCTTGCACTGACAAGTCTTCTGTAGTCAGTGTTGCTACCTGCTCCATTCTGTTGATGCAATTTCCACTGTTTTCTCCCCTGAGTTTCCATGGAAATAGTTTATTATTGTTGTCAAGGATGAACAATCCAAATATGCTTTTAAAAAGTATAATGTAAAAACTTTGCAAAATATACTTGTAGCTGTCAACTTCTTCCAGCAAGATTTTGTTTCTTTCTTGTTTGTGTTTTTTTTTTTGTTTTTTTTTGTTAAAGAGCAGATTCAATGTTTGCATTAAATTAGCAGTGGTATTACAAGAAAATATTATTTTAAAATGGAGAAACTGTATGAGAAGATAAAATTTCAGAAGAACATAGATGAACTTTCAAGCACGTTGGTATAGATGACATCTTTTCTCCATTGGAAGGCAGAAGGGGGAAAAGGTAATCAATATTTCAGTAAACTTTAAGTAAATCAAAATTTTAATAAACAACCTAATAATTTTTCTTAAAAAAGACTTTATTTCCATTTAATATTTATAGGGCTACATTACCCATGACAGTTCTGTAAGTGAACAGCACAATTACTTGCATGAAGACTATGTATTTCCAGGCATGGGGCTATCAGGAGTAAAGGCAAAGGAATCTCCAAAGAGTCACCTATTTCCAAATTATTTCTACAAATACCTGAAGTTCCAATCCACTTTTTATCTTTGTAAAACTCCTCACAGTGATTTATTTTAAGGAAGCACTCAAATTCCTCTGTAACTCAGCCAGGCATGTGCTTATCTTTGTCTTAAAAAAAAAAATTAAAAAAATTCAGTATGAAAATTCCTCGACTAGGTCATAATTTCCTGATTTTCAACAAACGTTAAGCATGTTACATAAGCTACATTAAATTTACTCCTGAAATAGGATGTTGAAATAATGTTTTAACAGAAATGACTCCAAACAAGTGTGAAGTTTTAGGGATGATGACATTCTTCCTATAGATTATCTCAGGCCACTTACAGAACTCTGTAGGACAGAGACCATCCTCTCCCGCATGGTACTGAATGGCTCAAAGCAAAAGTATGAAAAGTTAGAAATTTTCCCTTAAATTTTTAGGACTGCTCCACAAGTGGCTTTATAATGTAAACTGATACTAGAATGGCTGTATATTATTTATTATTTCCCTTCAGTCATGCCTTTTTTACTAGGCTTTCATTTGTATGTCATTATCTCTAATGATTATGCCCAATCCAAAAGTGAATTATGTCAATAGAGAAACTTCTGTTACATTCAGCAGACTTTGAATTGGAATGTTAATTTTGTATTTTCCTATGCTTAACTTTCTTTTAAAATAATTGTTATGTGATGACTTGAGCACACGGGCAGGGAACATATTTCAATTGCAATTATACCTAAAGAATAATACTGTCTTTATATGTCTTTTATAAAATGCATATATTAACATTATTCATATGCACAGTTTAAAGTTCACATACACAATACATGTGCATAGAATATAAGTAACATACTTACTCTCATCCTTTTTTATTTTCTTATTTTTAAAATACAATGGGATCTTTTTTACTAGAGCCAGTCTGTAGCTGGTATCAAAATTTTATTCTGTGCCTAAGAAATGTGGCATTGGATGAATTTCCTCTTGATTTTCAAAACAAACTTTGTGTTAATTTGTCATTTTCTATTTAGCAGCTGATGAAAATTGACAAATGGGAATTTCCTGTGCAATTGGTGCTTTTCTAGTGTTATTTCTGTGGCTAGAACCTATTAATACAAATTGCATTAAAAACCTCAGCTTCCATTGATGCTGTTAGCACAGTCAGAGCTTTCAGTATAATTTTACTATTTGATAGATGTTAGGTATTTAACTCTTGTGATTTTTTTTAACAGCCATTCCAGCCCAACAGCAGCAAAATGTCCTTCCAGAAAGTTTTCCTGCGTTGCTTTTTTAAGGCCCTTTTTATTTTTGTGCAGCTAAAGGAAGGGGGAAAAAAATTCCTTACATGTGTGGCTTTTGGAGACTGGTAAGAAAAACGTGAGCAGAGTTGGGAGCACGGGAAATCATTTTCAGATGTGATGCGAAGGATTTTCTCTCATCTCCCAAACCCTGTAGATGGAGCCCTCCACTAAGATCTTGCTGTATCTCTAGCACAGATTGACTTCTTTTGGGTTGATGATGATTGATCGTGTTGTTTTCTTCATTACTTTAAACCTAATCAGTGCTTGGTGTAATTTGAGTAATGATTGCTCATTATTGGCAATTGTGAAGTTTAAGGCTTTCTTCGTTTTACCTCACAAGACAGCCAGTTGGGAGATGCTCGTACATCCCCATTTGGACAATGTTTGAGGTAAGAGAAGGGGGAACCATCATCAGTGATAGGCGGTAGTGAAAGCTTTCTGCAGGTTTATTACTGCATGTTTTCTTGGCAGGGGGCTCCTGGTGTTACCCCCATGATCAGATCTGATCATGAAAAAATGAGGTTCTTAGCAAACGATATCATTTAGGCCTTACTGAAATTCCTCAGTTCAATAAATCATGCTATTTCCTAATAATGTGCCTTATAAAGTGATATGGATGGATTTGCAAATGAAAGGGGTTTTTATTTCCCCCCAAAAATGGAAAGAAGAAAAGATAATGAATGGGGATCACATACAGGCCAAAACTACATTGTTTCTCATTATCGAAATTCTGCTGCTAACTTTGTTATTTTGAATTAAGAATAAGGGGAATTATTGTATAATGGAGTGGTTGATTTACAGGCATTAAGCTTGGTAAGCAGAGAAAAAGATGTTAAGCTGTTCAGTACCCGGAGGACACACCATGGGAGTCTGGTTAAGCCCTTCGCTTCTGCTGAAATTATGCTAAGGACATAATGAAAATCTATGTACATCAGAAAATTTCAGATTCACAGTTCTGGGAGTAAGACAGTTTTTCTTCCTGGGCCTACTTCCACAGGTACAGCCCTATCTAAGAGTAGGTGATTATATATAATGATTTATCCAAACATAACAATAAAGAAAAAATTGATCCTTTCCATATTATTGGTAATTCTTACCAATTGCTTCAGCCATATTAAGCCAAAAGTCACACGTGATGCTTCATGAAATGTTTTATCAATTTAAAAAATTGCTGTGTAGTTTAGTTGAGATAAAATATATGGTGCTTGTATTAGCGCAGTTTTATCCATTCTATTTTCAATGCTCTTATTTTATGTTTGCATTGACACAAATAATTCAGAGAATATGTTAGTCAATGATTTAATTAAAACATAGGAATTTTTTTTCACTTGTCTTTTACATCCGTAAAAAAATTCCTACTAAGCACAAAACGTATGAACAACAATTTGTTCTACAGTAAACCAGCTAATTCTGAGGTGAAAAGGTATCCAGAGACATCAATGGAGCTTGCATGGAGCTATTCTCTCTTTGTAATTCCACAAGGCATTTTGTAGTAGAGAAAGCAGGGATGCTTTCTCTCTCTACCTTACTGAGCTGACATCTAACAGCCAAGAGCGTAGTATCAGTGACACACTCAGTAACTGAGGTGCCTTCAAATGAGGAGGTTATGTGTTTCCTACCCGACATGATCACACTCAGCCTTAGGGGCAGTTTCAGTGCATGCAGCAGCACTGATAGAAAGAGTCTTAGCAACAGACCAGGCGCTTGCTGGAGGGGACAAGACATCTCATTTGCTTAAGTTAGACCAGAGGACCCCAGCATGGATAAAGCTCGGCTTCCCCCCCCACCCCCCCCCGCTTTGCTTTTTTTTTTCTGGAAAGAGATGTTGCCTACTATGACTATGCAAGTAAAAATAAATACATTCTGATATTATAACATCACAATAATGTGATCGTTTGAATTCATACTGAGAACAGTAAAAACAATATGCTTTCTGATTGAATTATTCAAGCTCTTAGCTTTTAAGTTTCAATTATAGATACAAACACTGTATGCAAGAGAAACTGAACAATAAACAGCATTTTCTAGCAGAGGTATAAAAAGCAGTGAGTTGCAGAAAATGATTTTTTTAAAGATAAAAGTGTAGCCCATCATTAAGATCAAATCTATGAGAGTAGAAGCTCTGCAAAGCGCAATGTTGCTATAGTATGCTACTCCAGATGTAGTACCACACAGACTTACTTGGCTATGATTCTGACTTATTCAGTAATTACAAGCAACAAAGAAAATGGGCGTCTGATAAGTGTATGTTCAAATATTGAGTAGATGAAAAGTAATATGCAAAACCATTAAATAAGTATAGAAAGCAAAAAGATGTTTTAAATTCTTAGAAATGCAAAAAATATCACATGCTTTAAAAAAAACCCAATACAAATGGTTTGCCATTGTTTGCAAAATGCACAGGGAAGTACTAAAGATTGAGTGTGTGCTTGTGTCTGTGTGTTTTCTCACATGAGGATTTGTACTAACACTATTTATGTCTTAGAAGACTTTTGCAAAATATGTTATAGTCTTACAAGCCTATGTATGCAGAAACAAACTGTATACTGGAACATATGCATATGTGAACTAAAATAATTAAGAATAATTCAATTTAATAAAGATTAAAACCATAACAGAAAACCAGGATATTTACAGTCCTAAATTAACTCACCATGTTGTTACTGTAACCCATGTTACTGAGTCTACCCCCCTGAACAATTCTGTGATCTTATGTCTTCATTTGGGGACTGATGCTATAAGCATGTTTGCATGTATTTATAATTTCTTTAATAATATCACAGAAGCCAGCTGCATTGTCTTCACGGCTGGTACTGCTGACCTAATGAGGCAAAGCCTTGCATAGCTGTTTAACTTTATGCACTGTGAGAAGCCATACTTACATCAAACGTTGAAGTTACTCTTTCATAATGTACAGAACTGAACCACCTAATGTTTTAGCAGCTCTCATAGTTTATCTTCTTAACATGGGACAAAAAACACTATTGCAAGCCTCAGAAATAGTTATTAGCAAATTCACTTTTTGTAGGGGTTATCTTCTTGGATACATATTAAAATACAGAAGTAAAGAGGTCCTTTTCTATGTGAAAATCCAAAACATCAGTTACTTTGAAAATTTGTTTCTTCCCCCAAAAGGCACTTTTTAATGAAAACTATTCATGGCCCAAACCATTCAATTTCTTGCAGTGCCTAGAAATAGTTTGGCCATAGAGGCACATTAGAAACTACTGCTTCTCCGCAGTGAGTTCCTACAGGTACCAGAACCATCAACTCCTGAGTACCTGTCAGACTGGTTTCAGATGGCAATGCAGCCCTCTCCTCCAGTCCTTGGCCACTCACTTCTGCTCTGGCAGAAGACTCATGAGAAAAGAAATGTTTTTGTCTGACAGGTTAGTTTTCAGCTGGATCTGCTCCTTGATCTGATTCTCCGGGTGGCTGCAGAAGTTCTCACCCAGGCACAAGACAGGGCTGGCAGGAGGTCAGTAAGCCATGGAGCGGTAGGGTATGGAGTAGGGGCAAGACTTCTTTTGCTAGAAGGATTGGTTTATACTGAGTTAAACTGTTCATCAAACTACAGTCTAGTTTATCTCTAATGGCACTCACTTCTCTAATAATGCAATGGCATTTACTTTTAGCCTCTAAGGAGGACAGCAAACTAGTTGGAGAACCATAAACATACAGAAGGACAGTTATGTTTCACAGCTTCTATTGCTTTACAGTTCTGTTTTGCGTAAGGAAATAACTGTGGAAGGGAGATTAACATGGCTGAACCTACCTTTTTCTTTTTTTAACATGCACTTGTGGCCATATTTTATCTAGTTAAATAAAATATATGATCAGGTTACATTTAAATAGATGGCACATGCATAAAACTAGACATGCGAGGTTTAGCTACGAGCACAACCTTAAATTTTAAAAGCAATTTTTGCCTTTCTAATTTAATTCTGATTTGAGATCTAATTTCTTGGTAAGCAATAGATAAGTATGCAGGTACATACACAAACCCATAACTAAAGAACTTCTAAAAACAGGATTTCCACTTTTTGGCATATTTTTCATCATTTATCATCATGATTAGTTTTAGATTAGACCAATATGTATTCCCATTTTAAGTTGTTTTGAAAGAGATTCAATATTGATTGCACGTGTTTTCCCACATCAACATGAACAGAAAATGAATGATAAATACACTCTCTACGGATGTTTTGAATACAACAACATTTGGGGGTTAATGAAGGTAAAGGAAAAGCTCTCAGATAGAATCATTGGCCTTCTGCCACAAAACTAGAGAAGTAAACTGGAGCTGTAATTTCCAGTTCTGAGGGAACTGAAATAAGAGAGCAAAACTCCAGGTCTTCAACCACAGCACATTGCCCTGCACACAAAGTTTAGGTCCATGCACCCCAATGAATAGAGAGCCATGAAGTGGTATTAACTGATGGCATCTATGGTCTAGTGGCTGCAGTGGTATTCCTCTTTTATTTGGACATATTGGAAGAAGAGGTGGATAGATGATACCATATGTCAGAAATAATTACAATGCTATCGAGTCTCAGTATGACAAAGGTGAAAGTAATGACTTTGGCTAGGGCCAGAGAGAATATAAAACAATGTTTTCTGGAAAAAAAAAAAAGGTCAGTGTCTGGGAAGATCACCAGAACTGGGGCTGGGTGAAAATAGCAGATTTTGAAGCTAATTCTTCTGGTTTTCAAGCAAGACAACAATCTATATGGCTGATAATTCACAGAAAATTTCAGTTATCTGTTTGTTGCATCCTGGAAGAAGCCAAAAGAATCTTTTCAGCTGGCTTTCCACATTCCAGAGCTGACTGACATTTATATGTGATATCATCCAAAAGCAAAACCATACTTGCTGCCCTCAGTGTGGTTCTCCAGGCTGAGACTTCAACACATCACAAGAGGAACCCATAAGAACAAATTGCAGCAGGATCAGCTTTTGAGGAAGCAAATGTTGAAGAATCAAGACACAGCCATCTTCCCTTTGAAAATCGTAAGATTCTCCCACTGCATTCAACAGGTCTCTCTGTTTGCACAAGCTACTTTTTTTTCCAATGACCTGTAACTGCTGGGGAGGTATTTGTCAGTCCCATTCATGCTTCTGTGTGAAGACAGCTCTACCACAGACAAATGATGCCTATTTCCACATGGGTCATAGAGATTAGAAAATCTTGCAGCACAGAAAGTTTAAGCAATCCGTTTCCCCAGGAACTGGTCATGTAGCCCAATGGTCTGCTGCTCTGCCCTAGCTTTTGTCAGCTTTGCCCATTGATGCCTCTTCATTGCTAGTTGGGCAAATGTGCCTGAATTGATTATTGAAAAACTCCTGTATGTTTTGAGTGCATTTGACTTGTTTCATTGCGCAAAGAAGACTTAGCTAAAGGACTGCATGGTTGTCCTGAGAGATGATTAACAGGGGTAATTTGCATGAGAAATTGGTGAGACCCTGGAACAGGAAAATACTGCAGCAACACACCCCTCAAAGAGACAAATTAAGCCAGTCAGATGGGCATTAAAAAGATGAGAGTGATCTTTGCAAGACTTATTTAAAAATCAACAACCAAACTGACTGGGAAGTTGAGAGGCCTCACTAAAATATACCCTACCTTTGCTAAATTGCTCCTGCCAGAGGATTTTTTGTCTCGAAAGTTCATAAGCATTCCCACTGGGGAGAACAGCAAATATGAGCTATTTACCAGAAGTCGTCTAAGGCAAGCTGTACTTCCCAAATCTTTGTTAAAAATGTTCAGTCCTATCTAAAATGACAGCAAACATTGTACAGCAGTAATGTTTAGTACAGGGCCAGATCAGAAGAACGAGGCCAATTTCTACCAGATGAAGAGCCAACTCACAGAGGTAGCCTGCTGGTCCAGGGCTGCGTCTCTGGTTGCACAGACTTGAAAGCTCACACTCAAGCCCTCTAGGAGCTTTGCTGATAAAGGGATTTGGGAGCTTTTTTGGACCACTGGTGGCTCAGCAGCAGAAATTTCTCCAGCTGCATGAAGTGGCCAGAGTTTGTGATTCTCAGACTCCCCAGTCACTCCTTTGGCAATAGAGGCAAGTTGTACAGAGGTAACGGAGGAGTTTCTAAAGGTTGTTATGGATCATGTAGTGGTCTACTACAGCAGGAGGCTGCTCTCATTGTCTGAAGTGGTCCTGTTCATGCCTATCCTACTACGTTTTTCAGCTTTGCTGTATTAAATGTGTCCAGTTATGCCACTTGACATTAAAATAGCTGCCAAGTGAGTCTGCTTCTAAGGCAGGATTACTCTAGTGGGAGAGCAAACTAGTACATTTCCGAGACCTTCTCCCTCTCCTCCTTGCTAGCCAAGGCATCCATAACATAAATAGTTTACTCTAGACCAAAGGGCGATATTTCGTGAAGCTTCTTGTTCAAGTCCTGGTAACATATAACTTGTAAGCATGCCCTTTGACCTTCCCTGAGCTTGGAACATTTCTGTCTGGCAACTGAGAGTATTTTTCCATCCTGATGATGACTTAAATAAATAAATAAATCTTTGAGGCTGATATGGTTGCCTCTAAGTTTCATTCCTTGGCTGAATGCCCTTTCTTCTCCAAGTACTGTCAAGTATGGACAGGACAGCATGGGAAAAAGAAGATTCTGGTCCCTGCTACTGTTCTTGTCACACTGTGCTCATGGAAATCAGAGGCCTTAATTTGGAGCTATAACTGTGGGAAAAAGAACTAGAATAGGACTAGGAGTACCCAGAGGCAGGATCACTATGAAAATTCTCTTTAAAACCAAGTGAAGGAAGGAGCTGAAAATATGCTCCTTTTATAAAAGACACCAAATCTTCGTAACATTAGTGGGAAGTAGCTGCATGCTTCAAAGAGGAGCAAACATATTCAGTTCAGTCCTTTAGACAACAGTGCTCCAAAGGGGAAACAACAATAACTATTTATTTTATCCATATTGGTGCAATACAGAGTGTAATACTGAATGTCATCTCTTATCTGCCATGAAAAGACACTACCACCATAAACACCTGAGTGGAAATGATCCCTGCAATGCTACATCATCTCTGTTGTATACAGTCACTTCCTTGGCTGTTTATTTGCAAGATTATATGCCCTTGAGCAGCATGTCAGAAATCTGAACGTTGATTAAACCTCACAGCTGACCTAACCTATTGGGAAGAAATGTTCATGTATTAAGCAGAATAAATTCTGCCCCGTTATAACTGTGAAACCCAAATACTATTCAAAATAGGCCAAACACAAAAACCTGGATCCAAACTATTTGCTCTCTCAGGATGTCCAAGTCTAGATCCAAATTTTGCTACATAACAGCAACAGTAATAGTGCTGCTTCAATATGACTGAGAGCCAGTTCTTTGGGGTCAGAAAGTTGTCATGTGATTTAAGATAAAATGGGACTTATTTAATACTAACAATATATGTTTTATTCCACTGGTTTGGGGTTGGTTTTGTTTGGGGTTTTTTTGTTTGGGTTTTGGGTTCTTTTAAGAGCTGAGTCTGAAAAGGCAAACCCAAGATTTTCTGATGCATGTCAACTGTGAGACCAAGCATTCCTTATTGGTTATTTATGAAAAGACTTTCCTGGCTGACTCTTTAGAGTCCTCCTTATCAGTTTAATCATAATTAGTTTATTATTGCTCACTGTAAAGTCTAGGAAATCAAACTCCAAGTACAACATGATTTAAAGAGCTTGTTTTATAATTCTGCTCTCGGCGTCCTCTCACTGTGTTTTCAGATGGCAGGGAAAACTCCCTGGAACTCAACAATGTTCAGAAAATTGTTTTGATTAGTAAAATTGTTATCCAGTCCTCTTGCTTGATCCCCAGTTGATTGACTTAGAGATAAAGTTTAAGTCCTGAAATGTTCAGCAACTACAAGGTGTACAATACAACTACCCCCAGAGGATTCAAGCATTTTACAAACTATTTCCAAATGGTGCTCCATAGTTAACCCTGCTTAAAATGCAAGCCACTCCAACAGGTGGAAGCAGTTTTCTGCTGCGTATCTCTGTCAGGTTGAGAAGGGAATTGTTTGAATCACAAGCACCACAAAGTACAGTAAACGTCACTGTTTAGAGTTCAAAACACTGAACTGAGCTGGTGTTTTTATTGTGGTACTGGCCAGAAGGCAGTGGTATATGCTACACGACAAAAATCACATTTAACCTGGTGTACCACTGTTCCCTTACCCAGCGAATCCAGGGGACAGAAAAGCAGGTATTTTCATTTTTGGCCTTCTACCCTTCTTTCATTAAAGGCACCAGATGAATCTGCCCTGGCATAAGAATAGTTCAGAACAGCTTTTGGTGAATTCACCAAGTCTTCCCACCAATATTTTTGGTGAGTGGCAATCAGGGGCATTGCTTACCACATATACCAAGAGCTGCAGTGGATACACCCTGGGATGTTACGGAGCCTCAGCAGTTTGCGGAAGGTATGCAGCAGCTCAGTGACTCAAGCCCACTTTTACTGGAAACAAATGAACCCACTATTCCAGTATTTCACAGCAAAGGAATAACGGAATTCCAGCCTTAGTTTGAAACCACAGGCATATATAGGGTTAAGGTTGCACTAAACGTTGTTTTAACATGGATTCTGTGTAGAAATTTTGATGGTAAAGAAAGAAATTCTGTAACTGACAAAAACTATGAAAATAATACGGAGTTATCAAATGTAACCATTTATGGCAGAAAATATCTCCTCTGATATATCTTCTATATTTCCAGCAGCAGTGTACATACATATTAAAAAGGAATTTGCCTGAAAGTGTGTGATTAGATAACCCATCTCATATTTAATGTTAATTTATGAGCATTAGGCAAGTTCTTATGAAGCCTTTTTAAACCAATTCATTGCCACGGAGCTGATCATTTATATCAGTCCTTGTATTCAGGTAGTAAAATTCCATAATTCACTTCACTAGATAACTCTCTTAGCAGAAGGCTTCGCTAGCACTCAATATATTATCATCAATACTAAGGAATACTATTATTTCTCACTAACGGCATTATTCATGATGAATGAAGATGCCCTGTATCTGCTACTGGTACCTTTGATGCTAAATAATCCTATTCTCTCTGAACATAAAGGCAGGCAGCTGCTCAGAGGAACACATAGATTCAGCGGTTCTGTGCTTTAGTCTCAGCTCTGCCACTCACTGTCCTTAGAGCCTCGGGCGAACCTTTTAAAACTCCTAATGTTGTGGTAGCCGCTCAGTGACAAAGCAAAGCTTGCCTTTGTTGCACCAAGAGCATACACCACTTTCTCCTGTTCTCTCTGAAAGCCTTTTGGCAGTAACTGGGGAATGAGTCAATGTGAAGACATGCAAGACACCTGCACCTGGGAAGTTATAGGAATCCAAGACACACGAAGCTGGTGCTGTTGACAGAGATTGCATTGGAAGAGTTATAGAGATACAGATAAAACCTTACAGCCTCAGAATCCATACACAGCTACAAAAAGAGCACAAATTCAGCCACAGCCCAATCCTGCCCTTGCTTTTGGGTGGTATTTTCAGCCAACTTGTTCATGTGAGTCTGACTGGGAAGTACAATTCATTTGATAAAGCATTTCAAAGTTTCTAAAATATTGGAAACTGTGAAAGGGCAAAGTATTATTAGCATTACAAGAGGGTCTGAAATACAAAAAGGAGATTTGGATTTATGGCTTTGACTTCTCTGCCAAAGCTCAGGTCTGAACATTCAGTTCAGTTTAGTCTACAGATAGGGACCCGCTCTGACATTTAGATCCGGTTTCTGCTTTCAGATTCCAAATCCATTCAAAGTCTTGGTCTCTTTAATATTTATTGCAAAAGTTCAGATTCACTTCACCCAACAGCCTGGCAATGCTACCCTCTAGCACTGTGGCCAGCTGGCTTTCCAGTCCCACAATCACATCCGTGCTTTCTCCTCATGTCCCCACCATTGGCTTGAAGAGCTAGATTGAACCCAAAAACTTCAAGGAACAAAGAAAAAAAAAGACACCAGAATACAGATGTCAATGAGGAGTTCAAAATGGCATTTGGTAAAAGGACATCTACCAAAGCTGGTACTAAGGATGTACTATAGGCTTGTGAAGCCACACATTACTCAATAAACTACTTAAAAAATAAAGCGTGCTTCATACATACTTGTCATGCACTAATCTACATTACAGAATAGTCCTATAGGTGGGATATATCTAACCTGACATTTAGCAGTCGCTTGGAAAGCATCTCTTTTCCTTGAGTAGGAAAGAAACAGGAAATGCCCATTCCCTTTCCGGTATTGTGCAGAGCTTGATTCAGATGAGGCATCAATTAGCATTTCTCTTGATGAGTATTGGACAAACTATTATTTAAACTATTTCCACTGCCAGGTCTTTGGGAAAATTACACTCAGTGCCAAACAGTCTGTTAAAATCTTGCCTAACAAGTCTGCACGTTCCACACTTGAGAATTTAAGCAGATGCTTTACATGGCTAAGAGAAAGAGCTCCCTCCCAGCATCCATGGTGGAATTTCAGGTTGCTTTAATGGTGTCCAAATTCCTTCTCACCAGACACATTTCCTACCAATTCATGAATAAAACACATCTTCTGCTCAGGCATTAAAACACAGAGGAGAAAACACATCAGCTGTGATGTCTTAATGAGGAAGGCTGAGAGAGAAAAGGTATGAATTAAGACTCACAAACATAAAAGCAATGTTGTTTTTTGTGGCGTGCGTCTTCTGTATGTACATCTCATAATATCAGCTAATTTACAATAGGAAAGTTTGAAGATGTAAATATTCTATTATTCAAGGGATATTTAAAGGTTGAATGCAGATCATGCTAAATAAAATATTACAGTTGTCTAGTACTTAATAGATTAGGAAAAGGGCAAAGAGGTAATGCCTGATACTAGTGAAGACAAGGATTACAAAGTGAGTTCAGAGCATTCAAGGCTGGGTAAATTATTTTTGAGAAAATCTGTTATCCAAATCCCAGAATTCTCAATGACTATGGACAATCTCTAACGCACTCTAGTCACCAAATAACTGAAATGTGAGGAACTGCTATTTCATGAGATTTCTGCCATTTGGGGCTGCAATCTTCCAAGAATAGGTTTTGTGAGATACCAGGCAAAGGAAGACCAGGGAAGAAGGGTCTTCTCTTTTTGAATTGAAACAAAAGATGAAAGCCTAGGACAAATTCCACTCAGGGACTGAAATTTCACTACCTTCTTGTTACATTCACAAGGTTGTTTCATTTCTAAAATAGAAAAAAAGAAAGCAAGATAAAGTAAGAGAAAATGAAATAAAATAATGCTTGCTGATTATTAAGAACCTTGTAACTGAGGACAGAAGACTACAGGTTGTTAAGATTTACACTGTACTTTCCAATCCTTGATCTGTGATTTTTTAAAATAAAATAGTATTTTATTCAAAATCACATGTAAGTTAAGAGATCTGTTCCTTCTGCAATGTCTGCCAATAACTTCAGGTAGTTTCACAGGGGACTGTGTTGGCTGTGAGTTCCCAAGTTAGAACAATAGCCTCAGAGAATATGAAATCACTTCCCATACTACCCCAGCTCCTCTGACCAATGTGGCTACAACACTGTCCTTCTCTACCAAATCTCAAATTGGAACAGCAGTCATCTGTTCCTCTTTGTATGACTTTTTGCTTATGCCAGAAGGGAAATTAAACAAAAAGCATAAATAACCTAGAATGAACACAGCCAGACACATTTTAGACCCTTCAGACAGTATGCCTCACTGTATTTCTCTACAGTCCTGTATTTCTCTACAGTCATTCAGAGATGAGGAAATAATTATTATCAAGTTAGAAGTTTGCTTGAATAGTTCTTTAAACTAGACAATCCTGTAAACCCTGCTATGTCGCAAAGCTGGATAGTTTTGTGTTTCCACACCCAAAACCACTGGAAGAAATCTCTTCCTTTCTTCACTCTATCCTTTGTGCTAAAGCAGTGGGCAGGTCAATGAACTGGGAATTCAGGCACGTGGGTTACATTACTGTGTTAGCACTAAGTGATATTGTGACTTGGTAAAAGTCACTTCACCCCCATGTTCCAGTTTTCACATCTGCAGACAAGTATCAACACCTACATATTGTCTTTGGCATGGGGAACCAGTGCTGTGGTCCCAAGGAGGTGTCAGGAAGGCCAACACTCCCTGCCCAAGGTCAACTTTGAGAAGGACAAAATCTCTCTTCCCCTATTGCTTTTTACCACACTGCCTCAACTTCAAGGGCAGTTTCTTCACGGGTCTCCTGAAAACTTGGATATTTTTGTGGTAGGATAGAAAGAGAAGAGGAAAGACCTTCTGAGCACCTCATTCTGGTATCTCATGTCAATAAACCTTGCCAAAAAACTTAACAGCTATGAGCTCAACCATTCACCTCTCATCAGGTAGTGACCGAGCAGTCTGTAACAGGTCTTGAATACTTCACTTAAGAAGGAAGGGTTTGAGCAGTTTTATATCAGAAAAAATCAGTTTTCAGAAAGTTTTTTAGTATTTTGAGAATTTTTAACCTTATACCGAACACATTCTACAGCTCAGTGTCATGTGTTTGTGTAAGACTCTGGATACAAAGTGTTGCCCCGATTTTCAAATCCACACCAAGTATCAGCCCTGCACTAATCAAGCCAATTACCAAATAGGTACCGTTCAGTGGCATCAATGATGAGGTTAATTGTTTCCTTTTGCTATGATAAATAATAGTGACATCTAAAACAGAACAGTTTCAGAACCACTGGTAAAAGACAAAGCTTATGGTAAGTGTATTGAGGTACTGCTGGCCCAGATTCCCTGTACAAATTAACACTGGTTTCCAGCTTTGCTAATGAACGGCTGTTACGCTTTGCAGCTGGAGGTTTCTGCTGCAACAAATTCTGAAAGAAGGTAGAAGAAGAAGAGAAGGGACAGGCACGGAGACCAAAAAAGCCTAGTTATTGCAAGGGACCACCATTTGGACGTTTCCTTTAAGAGTGAATTATATATGATAATGGCTTCATTGTCATCAAATAGAATACAATTAATTTTATTTTTTAGTATGTTATCAGCAAGCAAACCACCAGTATTAGCTAGATACCATCTGGGAGTGACAGTTTCCTTATTACAAAATATGTAAAAATATGGACTCCCTTAAGGAATCTGTTGCACTACATCTGCTCCGATTTTTGTTATATGCTAATGGATTTTAACCCAGCATATGAAGCATGTAAAAAAAATAACAGAAAATTTTCAACTAAATTACTTGTTTCACATTTAAAGTGTCACAAAGACAGAGACAGCCACATATGCAGCCTTAGCTACAGGGGACTGGGAAGAAACAAAGAAGTAAGGAAGAGGCATTTCTTACCTGCTGTTTTGCTATCCAAGACTCTCTCTCAAGAGGGATTCTAGCTGCCCACATAATTAAGGCCACTTGATATGTGAAGGAAGTATTGGGACTATACACAGCTAAATCTCCAATAAGCTTAGGTGGTAACAAAAGATTGTGACTGCTGAAGCACAATTATCTTTCTTATTTCCCTCTGTTCATAATATTTTAAACAATCACAATGATTAAAATGGGCTATTACAATTAAGAGACTATTCTCCCAGGGTAGAGGGTTGGGTTTTCATGGTCTTCATACATTTCCTTAACTTTCTTTGCAATGATCAGATCTTGAGAATCAGCTGGAACGACAGACTATTCAGTTAGGTAACGAGGAGCTGTCTAGATTACACCGAGAATATGGTAGATTAAAAATCCTTTCTACTGAAATATTGGTGTAATAATTTTTGAGAGAATGACCCATTACCAGAGCTTGAAATAAATGACTGTGCTGCAAACACAGGGCAGAGGAGGGCTGGGTTTTTTCTGCTTTTTTTTCCCCCTGTACAATTATGTAGTGCTGTAGCTTTAGGCTAACAGAATTTTTGCACTTGTAAAGCAGTTTGGTATGAATTGCTTTTCCATGGATCTGTGTCCCCAGGCCCTGCAACGTGAAATATACCAGGCATTACTTTTTCATTAGCATCAACACAGGACATTTCTATGTATTAAGCACTAAAAAATATTTCATGATTTATTTACACTTCATATATGTATTAATTAGAGCCGGGAAGTTTTTGACTGCACATAAGCTTTTTGCTTAAGTTTTCTTTAAATAAAAGTAATGCACTGCCAGCTGGGGAGTCCCAGAGATTTTCCAGACTATTTGGAAAGACCATCTCTTCTCTTGCTTGTGTGTGTGTATATAAACATGCATATATAAATATATACAGACATATATGGCCACACGCATATATGCTCACACATACAAGATATTATTATTTGCAGGTGTAAAGATGTAATTCATAACAAACCTCTAAACTGAATGTTTTCTAGAAATAAGTATTGTGTGATTGTACTCTGTGTACAACCTGAATTAATGTTCGTAGGAGGGAAAAGTACCTTACACCTTTAAAAATCAGTACTTACACACTTTATACAAGCTCTCCAGTGTGATAAATTGAAGAAGCTTTAGCAATATAAATTAATTAAGTTTCACAACACACAGGCAAGCTAGTTAGGTGTTCTTATACCCACTAATAAACCCAAAGGGGCGATTTGGGTATAAAGAAGCTGAGTGACAGAACTGGGAAAGAACTCAAGTGTCCCCAAGGTCTGCCTCCCCTTTTCCAACAACCGGATCACATTGCTTCCAGACACAGACAGAATTCCCTAATCAAGACAGATGTATAAATCAAAATAGAATACCCTCTCTTTTATCCCTGGTGGCCCAAGTTCCAGATTTGCAATTTCTAAAATTTCTATTCTTCTGATCAGGGAAATCCACAAACTGAAAATGCTACGGCCAGGTAAGAAGATGATGATAATAGTACTAATAATAAGGTTTTAAATAGAAATAAAAATGGAAATGGGAAAATATGAAAATGGGAAAGGTGTTTCTGGATAATGTGTAGGTTGGTTTTTAAAGAACAAAACTAAACTGGAATTCATTCCAAGATCTAATACTGCAAGTTGTATTTTGGTGCTTCCTATTGTTACATGACTTAGTACCTGCTGATTCCAGCCTTACTTGAGCAGGTTAGACAGTTCGACCTAAATAAATCAGTAAGTTTAGACACATGAGTGTCATAACAGGAAGCAATGGTTTATGGTAGATGTTTCTGGCTAGACATTACAGCTTGCCCCTCCTAGCCAAAGGGGTGACTGCCGTCTCCCTGCAGAGAAAATACAGCTGGTATGACGACAAGGGATGGATTTCTGCTGGGCCCGGGGCCGGCATCTGAGAACAACAGTGGGATTTACTACCCTGGTTGGCAGGGAACACGCAGCTTTGCATGGCCGACCCAATGAAGGAGCCTCAAGCCCCTGCTTTTGAAGAGGGATGGAGGGAAAAAGAAAGTATGTAACTTGCCCTGTTAATGGTATAATGAAAACAACCCTTCAGCGCCTCGCTCCCCTGTGCATTCAGAGGGGAACAGACCCCTGTAGCATTCATTTCCATTTACATCGAAACACTTTATAGCAAGTGGCAAAGCCTTATTGCCTCCTTTGATACTCACTGCAATAACAAATATTTGTGCTACATTTCACTGCATTTAGCAGTGCACCAAGACTATCTCAGTGAGCTGCAAATGTACTTCAGTGGGCTTGGGCAAGTGCTCTGATCAAAGCGATTGTTTTCTCTCTAGAGACACTCACCCAAGAAAAGCCCATCTTTGGTATTTTATTTTGTTTCCTAATGTTTTTGACAAATTTCCCAGGGAAGCTGAAGATAAAACTCACACTTTGAAAGGGAGCAAGTCCTGATGGAGACCGGCAGGCTTTTGTCCATGCATCCCAACCCTGGCACGTTGACTGCTTCGATTTAGTCAAGATGTGCTCTCAGAAAGCATAGCTACGTGTGACTTTAGCAGCCCTTTTTAGACATATTTTCTGATTTTGAGCCAGCCCTTGATTTCTATGTTGACACAGTCAAGAATACCAAGGTTTTCCGAATCAATAGTTAGTAGCATTGACTTTGTGGTGTGTTGATTTTGGATTTGAGCAGTAACTACTGAGTGCTGGAAGGGAGCTGAGGATTCTCCAATGGCATAGTCAGGTTTGTGTTAGAAAAGGGCAAGGGGGACTTTATAATGGACCTCAGTGAAGTCAGAGCCAGAGTATCATTCCAGTATATTTCTAACAAGATGTACAGGAACAGATTTAAGTGGTACTTAATGTTTCTCCACCTACAGTACTTGCTGTCAGTAGGCGCTAAATAAAAACGACTTACAACCTAGCTTTGAACTTTGTGAGCCAGCACAACTGAGTAGGGCTTGCTGAGGGCCCCGCGGTTCAGGTTCATGGAGACATAATTAAAATGCACAAGATAGATGCTCAGTGAACTCTAGCTTTTAATATTTCACAAACAACCTGGATGCCTTTTCTCCTGACCTCCAACAAAGATTTTTTTCCTTCTGATACTCAATCCACTTGTATTTAAGATTAATGGCTAGCCATTTGGTTAAGGGAAGTTTTGCCATTATAACTTTTTAAAGCAGTGGCATGCTATTTTTCCAGACATATGTCCTCCCTAGTAGTGACAACTAAATGTGAGAGAAGTATACACCAACAAATGAGAAAAGTCTTGGCCAACTGATGTCCAGGATAGTGTAAGAAATCTAGCCACTGCCCCCAAACTCCTGAAGTACCTGTATTTCCTACTCAAAATAGAAGTCTCTTCATGCACAATTACATGGCGTAGCTCAATTCTGGGCACTAATAATTCATGTGGGTTATTTGTCCAGAATCCCCACAAAGGATCTATGGCAGCCAGTAATGTGGGGGGGCGAAATTTGGGATCTAAATATGACTAATACTGCTGGATCATGTAAAACCAGGGTCAGCATTACAGTCTAGGGAACGTAAGAGGGTCTGAGTGCTCTTTAACAAGTAGATCTGGAATGCCCCCTTGGGAACAGAGCAGCACATTTCCCATGCTGTTTTGGCACTTGTGTAGATATGGTACTTGAGCTATCCATTAACTTAGCTTATACTTTTATTCCCAATGTCAAAAATTCCTTTGTGGAAAGAAGAAGAAAGTTTTTGCATAGGCTTCTTTCCACAAGTTACATTGTACTGGAGACTTTCCATTTCTCTCTTATCATGCAAATTCCATGTATCACTGAACCAACATTGAGTATTCTGTGTAGTACAGTACTCTGTGAGTAGCCAAAAATGGGTAATGAAGCCCATGTTTATGATACAAGGTATCTAAAAAAAATTGAATGTCTGTGAATCCCCGGCTCCCAAACCAACTTATATATTCTCTCTTTTCTCTTCTTAGTATTCATACACTTAATACCTAATCATCGCATCACTCACAATAGATGAGAACACTGCAATTCGAACCTAGCATTGACCTCCAAGTGTTTTTAAGGAGACACTAGTGAAGGAACTACTCGAAAGGCAGACCACAGAAGAGGAAGAGCGAGAGGTCTGTTTTATGTCAATGTTTCAAATTACCCCAAGGAAAGGAACGCACATTTTCGCTTCTGGGAAGCTGGCTTTGGCAAGTGGGCGAAACAGTGCAAGAGATCTGATATGATGTCAATACCAGATCAAAGAGGCTCATCAAGTCAGCTCGTGAGTGAGCTGGGAGCCCTGGGAATTGCTGCTGGATTCCCTCTTGCTCTGGTGCTTTGCAAATTTCTTAAACTTAGCAATACAACCAAGGGCTGCTCTTTTCCTTGTCCTTGCAAATTAACAGATTGTTTTTGAAGATACTATTTTAGACTTTCCCTATCTTTGATTGCTTTAAGCACTCAGCTTTCGGAGCCAATTAGCAGCCCTCCATAGCCATGCTTTCTACCTGTAGCCCTGTAGTTCAGGGATTTTGTTTTCTCCTTCTGCTCCCTCCCTAAAGTTTGAGAACTGGTTAGTTAAGAACTATCAGTATTGTTTCAAAGATTTAACACACAAACTTCAGCAACAGCAAAAGACTGGCAAGTTGGGCTTTAGAAATGCTAAGCGGCTTTTTTGGGGGGGTTGAGAAAAGAGGTTGGAAAAAGCAACTGACTCACATCAGTAATGCATTTCAGAACTCAGCAACCAACAGTTTAAGTTTTTATTTTAATAACAGAAATACTCATGTTATTGTAATTTGAGACATAAAAGCAAATCATATTTTAGATGGGGTATATTAATTTTTAAGACATACTGCCACAGAAACTGCTTTACACAAAAAGCTTCACTATAAGTTTATTTTTGCTTGTTCACAAACAGGCATATCTGGATGTCTTGATATTTAAAAGACATGGGGATATGATCTCATTTTGCTGTAGATATATGGCATGAGATTTATGCAAGATAATTCAGAACAAGTGTTCTCAAATTCTCTCCTGGCTGTGGATCACAGCTTCGGAGATTCTGAATGGATCACTAATTGGTGCCTGACAGGCAATCACATACAGCAACCACTCCACAACTCCCCACTTAGAGAAAAATAGGTAAGTGTACTGTGTATACACAGTTCCCTTATGGTATGATTACAAATGAGACAAGAAAAACAAGTTGTTCTCAGAAGGAGCACTCAGGACCACTAGAAAGTGCCAAAAGTACAGAGTGAGAGCCACTAAACAGAATATTCATCTTAAAATGTCAAATTGATACAGGCTTAGAGTGACAACATGTGAGGGGGTAGCTTAGGGGTGAAGGAAGTGTTCATTCAGCTATCGAGGGCTCTGATGTCCAACAAACTCTTTCCATTCATTTCAACGGCCTCTGTACAGGCTCTGCACTGATCCTCTATCCATATAATGATTCTCCATCTACATACCAGTGCAGGACACCTTCCCCAATGCCCACTGTCCCTGCAGATCTATTACTACCTGAGATTGGAAGTAAGAGTCAGCAGTAGGAGACTGCACCCTCTCTGTAGGGCAGCAACCCGGAAAAATGGGACACTTTGGGAGCAGATCTCTATTGACAGCTATGGCAGTGATAGCAGGCACAAATCTCTGCTCCCACTCCAGGCTCTGAGGAGAAACAACAGGCATAGGTGGCTTTGGCTTACAAGCCATGGATGTTCCCAGACATTTGCTCTCCTTCCTTCCAACCCATCCTTCTCTCATTCCTGCCTGCTCTTTATTTCTTACATTCCCACTCTGCACTCCTCCAAGTCTCACTCCAGGTCTGGTCTCTTAGGTCTGCTTCTGAGAGTGGCCACGCTGTCCCCACATGTGAACCTGCTTTCCCTCCCATTTTCTTACTAACTACCAGCTTCTGTTCCCCTCCTTTCCTTATCTACTGCCCCAATGATTAAAGGTTAGCAAACTTGACACAACAGAAAAGAGTGCTGCAATAGGAAATGACAGGTGACCTTTCACAACGTTGCCTGCCTGCCTGTTGTGTATTTGATACTAATGAAGCTTTGCCAAAAATAAAAAGGATGAAACAATAAGGCTAATTTGTTTAAACATTTAGTAATCCCATAGATATCCATACAGCTACTCATACTAAAGTAAATCCCCAGTAGCTTCTCCAGGTTCAGTGAAATTGTTGTGTTTATAGGCAGTAAAAGCAACACGAGAGCCCTGCAGAGTAATCTTAGCTTACAAAACAAACAGGAGTCTGGGTGCTCTGAGGGATCTACACTCAAACAATTGGGACCCGCCACTGATTGCAAAATTTGGAGGCAAGCCAAGCTTGCCATTTATTTTTTGTTTGTTTGTTTATTTTCAAGGACAGGTGTTGGTTTTTTTCCTTTTCTGCCTTTCCATCCCCCACCCCCAGCAGAGTAGTACACTATTCCTTTAAAAGCTTGTATTATTTTAGTGCAAAAGGGTCTCTCTCCTCCACTCTGCCTCTCAGCCTTGAGGTTCACATTGCACTGATAGCACTAATCTCTGAAGAACCTTTTCAGGATCAATGATTATAGTACTGCTAGCCCCTTGTTTTGCAGACTTTTAAAAATAAAATAAAATAAAAAAATACCCAGCACAATCAGGACACATGCCTTTTCATCTCTGTCTTTCTCATAATTTTCCATGGCAGAGTTCATGTCAAAAATGCTTGGTTTCCACCCTCCGCCCAATTGTAAGCTCTTCAAAGGGAGAGAATAAAAGTTGGAGCCTGAATCCCAGAGCAAATGCTCCTGCAGCCATGCTCAAGCCAGCTTTTGAAGTCTTTCGGCTCACCTCTTGATGCCAGGCAGGCCCCTATTATTACCAATGTTGTTAGCCATTTCAGCTCCATTTCCAGGCCTACATGGACAAGAGAGCAAGGGAGGCCCTTTCATGTCAGGCTTTGCAAAGCTGCTTCAGTGTTTGAAGGATGAAAGTAGCTCTTGTTTGTTCTTGCTGCGGTGCACAACATTTGGCTTAAAAAGTAGAGGATGTTGCCTTTCTTGAAGTGGACCGTGCATTGCTGGACACAATCAACACTAATGGCAGTTCTGCAGTCAGGGTTTTCAGGGCTGCTTTTTTTTTTTTTTTTAAAGGATGTAAATAGCCAAGTGTAGCAGTAGCAAGATCTTTTTTAATTTAGAAAGGAAAAATACATTTGTGCAGATATCAGGGGAGACGAAAGGGGTGGAGGGAATCAGTCATTTCCTCATGACACAAGTAGATTATTTTAATGAGGTCCAAGTAATGAGAGCCCTTAATTCAGGGATACCGAGAGGAAAAGCTTTTCCCCTGTCCTAGAAGCAGCCAAAACAAAGTTGACTTATTCCAGACACAGAAGCGGTCTGTGAATCCCGCAGAGAGCCTCTGCCTGGTTTCAGTGCATGACCTGGGGTTGGTATGATCCCTCTTCCCACCTTCCAAGGGGAGGTTGGAGGGGGAGGATTAAAACTTCCTCTCTTTGACATTGTATCAGCAGGTAGAGTTTTTCATCACGCTATCCTCTTTTCCAGGCTCATTACGTCCTCTCTCAGTCCATGAGCTCCTACCCACACTTGTGTTTTAGAGGCAACAAGAGAGAGGAGGATAAGGAAAAGGGGAAGCAAAAAGAAACCCCCTGAAGCTGAACGTCCTTTTCCAGGGAATGAAACCCTGACATTCTGTGGCTGACACCATCTTCCAGCAAAGCTGCAGCGATGGGGTTGCCAAGATAAGAGAACCCGAAGCAAGCAAGCAACTAAATAAATAAGTACATGGAGAAAGGAAGTTTTTGTTTTGATTTCTTCTTAGTCATGATATTTAGCCTTTTATCACAGCAAAGTTCCCATCCACCCCCTTGAAATCCGGTGCTATATATTCTTCACCAGTAATAACAACAATGCTAAGAAGTCTGAGAGCAGGGAACAGGCGGTCAAATGTACTTCTTGGTCCAGCTGTGTTTAGTTTTCAGATGCCCATGTGTTCCTTGTTAGGCTGTCTTCCAGCTCTCCTCTGCCTTCTTTTCTATTCTTCACAGTCCAAAACTATGAACCAATTACAGACCACAGAGTCAGCTATTTACCCCCTCCTGCCTTTACACAGCTATTTCCTGCCTGCTATCAGCAAAGTTAGACAAAGATGACAACAAGCCCAAGGTCTTTACCATAAGTTGAACCATAAGTGGGGACCTGAAAACACCCTAAAGCTGTTATATTTTATGTAGGGGAAAATTTGAAGAGGATTATCTGAGGAAAGCAATCAGCTCCAGACTGAAATCTATCTCACTGGTGTTTATATGATAAAATAATTGCCATTTAGACCTCTATCACACTTGGAATATGAATCATATGTCTAGAGGGCTCTCCTGCAGAGGTTCGGGGGCAGAGCTTCCTTCTTCACCGTAGTAGCCTCTCTGGAGGTGCACATGGGTCTCCAGGCCAAAGAAAACAGTTGTGATTACAGAGTGATAGAGGCAGCCACATGCTGATTCAAAGACCTATAATCTTCTCCCCTTCCACCCTCCCCCTCTCAAAAGCAACAAGTCTGTAAAACTCATTCACTTGCCAGAGGCTGTTTATTCTGTTTAATGGCCACCTATCACCCCTTCACTCATTCTTTTTAGATTTACTAGACAAGCACAAAGCAAATTAGTGCAAAATGCTTTCAGTCAAGTGTCAGGTGGAATCAGACTTGATGAATACTATACTGCTGGGCTTTATAACTGTAGGAACACATATACTGACAACATTGTCTCCTTCAATTAAAGCTATGCTGCCTGTTTTTTGAATCCCTCATAGAATCCCCTCCTCCCAAAGTCAAACCTATAACTCTTTAATGTCTTATTTTAATAATGACATTTTGACATGCATTGTGATGGCGCAAATGGAGAAATCTCGATGCTAGAATTTTTATGATGTGTTTCAAAAACGTATTCTTCAAAGGAAATATTTCAGTGACACACTGATCTGCAGCAAGGTGTGGATATGTTCAAAAATAGCACCATGTCTGAACCTTGTAATGTAATATTTATAGTATAAATCCTGCTAACTTACCATAGAAATCAGTCTCCATTGTTGCTCATCCATAAATACACAAGGCTAAAGGGGTGGGGGTAAGGGTGGAGAGGGGGCCTGGTTTCTTCTTGACAAGGCAGGGCAGAGGTGTACTCTCCCCCTTAAAGCTAATGTGTGGAGCAGTCCACACACATCAGGGGAGAGCGTAACCCCAAGGGGAGTGCATGGGTTTCTAGCAGCGTGACTCCCATTAAAGTCAATAGGAGCCATGTGGCTGAAACCCACACACAGATCTCAGAAAATTCACCCCCTGAGCCAAAAACGTTCCTCTGAAGATGGATTGTATCTGATGGGCACAGCTCAGAGTAATGAGCTGATGATGCCGTGCTGCCCCAGGGATGCTGTCTAATGCAGATTGTTTTTGCTGGGATACTCAGCTTGTGTAGCAGACCAGCACAGAGCACAGGACATCCCAGACCATTTAGACATGCTCAAAAAGGCTTGCTTTTTGGTTTTCCCTGAGTTCAGGGACTGTGATTAAAGCAGGTTCCTCTGAGCACTGGGACATCAGCCACTGTAATTACAGTGAGCTTGCAACAGCATCCAGGAGCAGACAGCTACAGAAATAGGCACAGAGTGATAACAACCCCACCGATGGACTGAGATAACTGCTTTGAGGAGAGAGACACTACAAGGTTTCCTGGAAGAATGATTTCAGTCATATCACTGCAGCCACATAGGGGACACCCTGCTCAGAGGTGACAGCAATGCTCCTCTACCAGCGAAAACAGAGCGTGATGCCGCAGACTGCCATTTGAATACATGTTTTTTCCAGCAGGTAGAGCAAGCTGATGTCAGCCTCATTAAAGGCCATGGTTGCAAGAATTTTCGTTAACAACAAATTCGGAGAAAACAGACACATAGAGAAGCTATAGAGAAATGACACATGTTTGAAGGCATTCTGATACCACGGTGATAAGAGTGGTATAAATAATGTAGCAAGAAGGATGGATCCAATCCTCTGTATCAAAACCATCTTATGTTCCTTTTCAAGGACTGAAAAGATTAAACAAAGATACTTCAACCAGATACATTAAGTAATCAAAGCATCATCATTTCTTGATGATATGTTTAAATTCCAGTTGAACTGGCAAACGATTGTGAAGCTGCAAGGTAGTCTTATAAATAAAAAAGTAGTATTATTCTCTTTCCTCTTCAGGGCACTGGATTTCACAGGTAAAGTCTGGTTCTGCAGTATATTATAGTGCCGAAAAGCAACCCTAAACAGGGATGAGAGAGATGAATAAGGACCTTTATGCAGGTGTATTCCATGAATGTCTTTTATGGATGCCAAGTTGAGGATAGAATCTAATTTACAGCTCTAAATTGGAAACATGCACAGACCCTTTGGAATGCATGTTATTAGTAAGCCAGCTTAGAAGTCTGCATTAACTCATGCCCAGTTGCAGTAAGGAGAAGAATATCATAATTATTTCCTCTAGTGCTGCTTGCTCCATCTGAGATTAGAAAATGCCCAAATGAATTCAAGTTTAACTGAATGGGGCTGACCCATTAATTCTGTTCTAATTCCCCCCACCCCAAGAAACTTAGTGATGGGCAAATAGGCAAACTATTTTCCTCCCCTCAGCATTTATACTTTTTAAGTTTAACATATCCTTTTTTTCCTTTCCAAACTTACTCTTAGCCCCTGGTTCCTTAATAAAACTACCCCCATGATGATAACCCATTCACAATGAACATGTAAAGTAGGGGAAAGAGGACAGAAAAAAGACCATCTTTAAGATACTGCCCAACACAATGCCTCTCTCTCTCTCAGGCCACGAACAGAAAAGTGAAACTTAAGGCATAAAGATGGGGTCAGCTGTAACAGGTCTGCTATGTACAAATGCCCTGATAATCAGAAATTTTGATACATAAGAAAAATGTGTGCTTCATATAGGAAGGGAAAGGCTATTCTCACCCCTGCCCCTTTTGTTTTTCTAGAGGAAAACACAGACACAAAGGATAGTATTCATCAACCACATTTCAGCCATATCTGTAAGTTTATGTATCTGTAAGTCTAAATTAGTTATCTAGGCTATGTCTATAGCCAGTGGAGGGAGACACGGTAAAGGTTTTTTCATGCCATGTTATTTTTGGTATATAAACTAAACACATCACCTTTTAGAGGCTCCACTTCCTCCACGGTGGGTCTCCTAAACTACTACCTAAATTACTGTTCCAGATTTAGCAGAGGCACCTTCCTCAACTACCATCCATCCTCAGTGCTGGGCTCCTCCATTGAATTCATCCAACCACAAGGTTGCAAATTCTTTATCAGAAAATGTAATCTTCCTTTTCTCAGCAAACCTGCCTTAGCAGCACATACATGAGAACAAATCCTGCAGCACAGATTCAGCAGATATAAATCAGAATATTTTCATTGAGCAGCCTAAGCCTTTTGAGTGTTTCAATCTTTTTCTGAGGCTAGAGAAGAAAGAGAAAATTTTTGTAAAAGTTGGAAAAATGCATCATGGAAAAGTCAACCAAGGAAACCTATGAAAACAAACGCGTAACATTTACAGCCACTGTCTTCTCTTGACTGTGGTTTCATTTCCTACAGTATCCATCACAGGGTCTTACTAATTCCATAAAGAGCTGAGAGCTTGGCATTTAATCTGCCAGGGAAAAGCAGCTAAGAGTGAAAACTTCACCTACAAATCAAAGGTGCAGAGTCATCATCCCTACTAAATAATTCACCAAGATTTAATATGATAGTTTTAAAAAACAATTATGGAAACGAAACCTGTTTCAATTTCCTCTTTCATTTTAAGATGCGACTAATATTAAACTAGGATCAGAGGCTCATATCTGAGGTACTTAAACCAGACTCCTTGTGTGTCACTGCTGTCTCACCTGTGGGGTTCTTTAAGGTTAGAAGAAATGAAAGTAGTTGGCTTTAATTACTCTTGCTGAATGGTTACACTGGGAAAAGTGGAAGAAAGTTTCAGGAAGCAGGTTTTCTGTTTAGTAAAAATGCTTTCCAAAAGCGAAATAAATAGGATAAATAATAAATAAAAATAAAAATCAACATAGGGCAGTTATTAAAATAAAAATTGCAACATCTAAAAGAATGAGAAATAGAAAGCATTCTAGTACCTAATTACCATATATGTTTACATGCTCTTGTTTGGGTTATCGTCTGTGGACTCCAGAAATGTTTTAGAAAAACCTTCTTTAATAGTTCCCTGCCTTCTTGACTGAATAATAAAAATGTAATGATAGATTTTAATCCTCCAACCCTTTTTTCTTGTAACATAAACAGTTCAATTAATAATAAACAAAAGCCCAGAAGCCCAACTTCTCCCACAGAAAGGATGTCAGGCAGAGGCTACAGCGATATACATCCACATTACTGGCAACAGAGATGTTCTGACCCTAAATATTCTTTGGAGATGAGGTTTGAGAACTGGATACAAAAGAAAAATCAGCACATCTATTTTTTTGGAAACCGAACAATGATGATTCAGCATCAGTAACACAGAACAGACAGAACAATAATCATTGGCAAAAGCCTAACATGGTGTCTCGGGTGGCTGTAGGGAGTCTCACCACACTAATGGCTGGCCTGAAGCGCACTGGAGTACACGAAAAGCCACTGGGGAGTTCGAGCTGTGCCAGGACCTGCATGCTGCTGCTAAGGGGCTGAGGGAGTACCAGGTAACAGGAGAAAGCAGCAGTTTGTCTGCCAGAGGCTGAGTCTCAAAAGTCCATGCCACGGATAGAGCAGGAAGGTCTGCACTTCATGTTGCTGTCTATACAAAGGTGCAGTGATCGTGGCTCGCCCCTATGCCACAGCTCTCTTGAGCTGTTTCACCCTTGCTAGGTTATCACCCCGACACGTGCAGCAGTGACACATCCATCCCTGCTTCGATTTACTATATGTATGTTGACAACTGTTTCAAGCCTTCACTTCCCATTGGCGCAAATGAGCCATGATGGTTCCTTCTTGCAGCTGCCCTTGATTTGTACCATACAGAGGGAATAGCCCCAGCTAAATGGTGCTGGTGAAGAAGTTACTCAAATGAAAGTGATCAGAGGGAAAGATGGGGCCCAATCTAGCTGCTAAGACTGCAGCTGCCACCTGGCCAGGAGCAGCAGAACAAACTTGGGATCAGAGCGAGGTTATAGATTTGCACAAAAGCTCAGGAAAGTTCCATCCCTTTCCATTTCAATGCTGAGCTTTATCAGCTATTGACCTGCAGGTCTCTGCAAGGAAAATACATGAGGCTGACTGGGGAGGAGCAAAGGGATTTCCTTCTCGGCTAGGGAAGGTATGAGATTCTGATGACTCAGCACCAAAGACAGATGCTGGCAAGATCTACAGGAAAGCTGCAGGGACCTCAACACAAACCACTGAGGAACCTGAAGGAGGTCAAAGGAGGACAACCAATCTTCAGGGAAGCAGGGTGGGAGACAAGAGAACGTATCCAGATGGATCAAATCCTCATATGGACTTTGCAGTGTGTGACTGGTGGGAAGAGGCCATGCTCTCCCTCCTTAGTGCAAAACTACTTCTCTTGTTACATCCACGTCACTGAAATCAGCATATGGCTTGCTATCTCCAAAGGTTATTATACTGACAGCATTTTCTAGCATATTGTGAAGCCAGAATCTGCTGCTGACTGGAAGTGAGGAAAAGCCAATGCTTTCTGCTGGCTAAACTGCAGAACTGAGAGTCAGGAGTCTGAATAATTTTTCCAGCTCAGCCAGTGGTTCACTCCATACTGTCGCTTACGCCACTTTGACTCAGTTCTCACTGGTGAAAGAAAAGGGTAACAACATTTTCTATTGTCGGGTGACTTGAAACTTAATTAATGTTTTCTGTGTGATGACCCTCAAAGGGGAGATGCCAAACATCACAAAGCACTTGGCATCTCTTTTTTCTCTCTCAGTCTCCAAGTCAGCCAAGCATCTTGATTATCATAAAATCACACAATAATCCGTGTCTTTTCTGCCTGTTACTGCGGGTGGATTCATGACAAGAACTGCATGAAAATGATTCCACTCTCCCAGACTCTACAACTCATATGGCAGGCCCAGAGAGAATCTGACAAAGAGGTGAACTCTTCTGCACCCATGTCACTTTTTTCCATATTTTACAGCTTCAGAGAAGAAGTTGAAGTTCACTGCCTGCTACCTGGTTGGCAGGTCTTGCTCAGAAATTATTTCATTCATTATCAGTACATTTTCAGAACTGGATGCTTCTACACTGCCAAAGAGTAAGCACCATGAAGTGGTTGTGAAAAATGCGTTGGCTGACATAAACCAGCCTCTGTTGGATGCACTAAATATGTCAAAGCAAACTCAGATGGTCCTTTAACTCAGTAGATGTAGCATCATAGGGAAAAGTGCATTCTTCTCCCAGCAAGCAAGACTAACAGCTCAAACTCTTAAGGACTCCACCTGATTTCTCCCTTGTGAAACAAAATGTAGATTTTATTACCCACTATGTAACTCTATTTATGGCTTGCATAATTTTTCCTCTTTCCAAATACACTTCACTTTTATTGGCTTCAGCGGCTTGACACCTGATAGAGCTGAAGTCTGAACTGTGCCATTTAAAGATGTCTCAGAAACCACAAGGCAGAGGTAAGGCTTGCTATCATGTATATTTTCAGGCTAAGTTTTTACCTCTGTCGTTACTCCTACAATACCTCCCTGGGCCTTCACAGCTCTCATTTTACCCTCAGTACAAATTAGGATAATCCCTGGTTTTGGACAGGACTCACTACCCAATCCAAACAGCCCATATACTAAATCTATTGCAAAGTATGATTTCCTGAACATTTCAAAGTTGGATTACAATACCAGTTGAGTACATGACTTAAAAATAGAAGGGAAAAAACCTTAAGCATGGCCATAGAAAAATGACACCACATCTTGCAATGTTCCTTTAAAAAAAGGAAGAAAAGAAAAAAAGCAAATAAAAGATGGCTGACTGCCAGAGTTTTGTGTTAACTTGAAGTGCAGAGGTGATTTTTAATGCTGCAAACATCATTCATGAAATATTATATATATAATTTGTACTCAAAATAACATGCAAGCTCTCCAAGGAAACATTAAAATAAATAGCTTCTTTAACTCTTTTGTACCTTGATCGTATCTTATTTTGATGAATCAATAAAAGAGAGACGTAAGATTGATGTAGGACAGATCAGTAGGGCAATCATGTACTTTATTACATATTTATGAGTCTGAAAGATCAAAGGATGTTTTTATGCACATAACTTGGCAAATGTGTTTTGCCACGTTCAGATATATTCCAAGTGACTTTAGCAGGAATGTGAAAGAAGCTGGCATGCTGCCCACAGTGCTATTTGGTAAGACTTTGAATGATGGTGGGATTACAAACCATGATAATAAAAACACATACAGCATAACATCGATGCATGTAAACAGTATATACAAATGCATATGTGTGATACTATAATGTGTGTATATACAACATATTGCAATTTCTACACACGTGCATACATACACGAACTACGGCTTTGATTCAACGTCTCTTTAAGACACTGGAAATCTTTCTTTTTCTTTTAGCAGACACCACATCAGACCTCTAATGCAAACAAAAGAAGGGACAAAAGGGTGCCCTCCCACCAGAAAACTTTTAGGTTATGGACTGCCATGCACAAAAATCAGGAAATTATGTTTGCAACTACATTCTTTCGTCAGCATAGAACATCCATTCCTCTTTGGGTTACTGTCAGACACTACTACTGCTATGTGGGTACTAAGATGGAAGAACTATCTCCATTACCTCAGAACCTGCAATTCTGCCTTCTCCCAACTTTTGCATATGGACATTTCAAATCTTAAGCTCACACTGACCCTGTTTTTATACATGAAATGCTTCAGCATGAAAGGGCAGAGAGCATCCTGCTATGGCTTAATCAGGGCCAGAAGCAGGCTGATCCACACACATGCGCTGTCACCCAACTGATACCATGTCCATGCAGCAGCAGATGCTATCTGGAGAAAGGGGTGAACAGCTTCACCATCTTTCCCCTGCTAAATTCATGACTGTATAATAAAGTGGCATGCAATAATCATCATTACCCCTGATACATAGAAACGTTGAATATATCTGCACTACAGCTGGAAGCAGATTTGCAGCATAGTTAGAGCTGCCCAAGACAGTTTGAAATCTTGCATACTACTACTACTAATAAAATTGCAGTGACAGGGACTTTGAGGTAACGAGTGCATGTCTAGAAGGGAGAGGGTTACTGAATTTCACTAGGACTGATAGGTGCTTGTGATCTAGAAGAGCTTAGTTTGATCCCCAAATCTACTACAGGTTTCCCAAGTGATCCAGGACAAGTCACTTCTTAACACGGTTTGGAGAACATCAATTTCCTATCAGTTCAATCTCAAATACTGCTGTTTTCAGAACTACTTTTTACTAACAACACAGCTGAGGAACTATGCTTGATATCTCTGCAAATCTGACCCAAGGTGGGCCTCAAAAAGGCCAAAATATTCACGCACCCAGAGTCATCAGATCCCCTCTTTATGTCCTCAAACTGAAATTGTCACTCATTTCTTATTTGCAAAGTGATAATAATATTTCCCAGACACAGAGGGGACTGACTAAGAAAATCAGCTCCTGTGAAGATACAGAGATTGACAGAAAAGCATGTATCTTCCTAAAACCAAGACAACAGGACTGGTACCATTCGCCTTTTACAATTTTCTTAGTATTATTTAAAAGTTAATAGTAATTTTTTATTAGATTTAGCAGCACTTGATTGATTCAAAGATGCTGTAGAGGCCTGTCAAAATGTGCTAAAATATACAGTACCTGCCAACACCACAAAGAGAACATCAGGATATTACCTGCAGCTACAGGAGGGGCGGGCCTTGGGATCTGTCACTGCTTGAAAGGCACTACCAACATTTTAAATAAAAAGCTAGTGAAAATAATTTTACTGATTCATGGTGGTTATTAGAGTCGCAATGCAGAGATATTAGGTATGGAAGAGACAACCACCTTCATCTCACCTACTCCATTCTTGGTTCATGTAAATACTGCATTATTCAGGCTAGGTTTAAGTGTGTTACGCACTGGTAACACCCCCAATTTGAACAGCTGCTTGATGGTATCACAGATCACTCTAGGAGATTTTGTCTAATCATTAGGGCTGTGATGGATCCAGGTTGGTGGGTCTGGCTATTAAAAAACACCACAGCAAGTTTCTCTTTCCTTCTGCTGCTCCCCCACCTCTTTGCTCGTCAAGGCAGGCAGCTCTCCTCCACTTCCCTTGCCCCTGTTGGACTTTGTTCCAAAATCCTCACAGCTACCTGTATGTCTGTGGTACTTCATCCATTTGGCCATTATGCATTTTCCAGCACAACCTCAGTTGAGGACTTTGAACCTCAATTTTCCCTTTTTAACTTTTTTTCATGTCACTGTGAGTTTTGGTGCCCTGAGTAAGCCTTTGACCTTGGTGCTTACACCCTTCCAGCATCAGCAGGGTCTACTCATGGTCTGTGGTAGACATCAGTTAACAGGTTTGTATTACTCAGTTCACATTTTGTTCATTCTTCGTAAGTCATTCTCTCAAGCTTCCTCACCTATTTATTTCTCTCTTTTCTGAACTCTCTTCCTTTTGTTAGCATCACTGTCACTGAAGTACGCAGAAATGAAATATTCCAATATCTGCCGTATCAGACCCTACATGCTCTGCCTACCATAAGTACTATTAAGGAACCTCTCAACCTGATATCTTCCCAACTGGTCACCTTAATGGCTGACTTAGCCCAGACTCTGAAATAATTTCTGCTGTGCTATCCATACTGGCAGATTTTTTTTTCCAAGTTTTACCTGTGTTTATCAATAGTTACTTTTACAAAGGTCTCCTTAGTGTCACAGGGGTTGATTCAATGAAGCCTTTAAGCTGCTGTTTAGAGTTAAGCACATGAGTAAGTTTCCATTTGAAGACAATAGGACTAAATGGCTCAGAAGACAATATACATTTAAGTGCTTTTGTAAATTAAGCTGTAATTGTTCAACAGTCTTGTGGGATTTTTCTTTTTTTTTTTTTTAGGAAAAAAAAATCCAGCCAGCTCATCTCTACATTTAAGACTATTTCTGGTTACCTGCTGGTAGCAAGGCTGTTATTTTCAAAAACTACTGATGGATTCCTTCAGTCCAAATGTTTATTAAAATAACAATTATTAAAAACCCCACCTCACCACATCCCCAAGCCACACCCAGGTCCTTCTCTGTGCCAAAATTAGCAAACAAGGGTGTTACAAGACAGCTGTGAACTCCAACAGCACTAGGCAACATTGAATTGCAGCAAACTTAACAACTTTGTTATTCCAAATATTAGCACTACTGATGAACCTTTACTCTGTTTCAACAGACACATAATTAATTCATTTACAAGACCTGCAAGAGAAGGTTTGTCTCCACAGGAAGGGGCTTTGGCAGATTTGCTGGCAGCATTTCAGGTAGGTGGGTTCAATTTATAGTGCCATCCACAGGCTTTTGTCCACATTCAAGAAAGTGCCCTGAAGTTAGTCTGCGCTTAATTATTCAGTTATAAATCCTTTGACTGCAAGCTGATTTAGCTGGTATTCTCTCTGAGCTTCATCAGGGCATCCTTTTGTAGGGTGACATTAAGCACGGGATGATACAATGAAAGCATCCCTGCTCTCTCCCACCCTCTGCAGAGGCCACCAAGGGCTGGAATAGAGACAGACCCTGCATCACTTCACTCCTACATGCCTCAAGATGGTTTTGGAGGGTGACAGGCAGCACAAGCAAAAACACGTCCAGGACCATTCTCAAGCTCACCAGGACCTCACCAGGTGATCGTGTTTAATTTACTAGTACAGCTGTAGCCAGGGGAAGGCAGTGAATGCTTTCCAGTTGTAAGACACACACACATCAAAATGCTCCACAAAGAGCGAGTTGGTGTGAAGAATGCTTAAAAAAACGTGAATCTGGCAGAGCAACATGTTGTCAGCAAACAACTAAATAAACAGGCTTTCCTGTTGCTGTCTTATTTAGACACAAAAAGAAAGGAGAAAATTAAAGATGGCAGCACACTGATATTGTTCATGGATGCTGTCATCTGTCACGCTCTCTAGCCTAATACTCATCTCAGCTAGCTAGAAAGCTATATCCACATAATTTAAGGTGAGAATTTAAAGTGAGAGTTAGACTGGTTCACAAAGCTACGTGGACATGTTTATTGCAGTGTAATAGTAGCTTAATTTGAATTAAAGTTAATTAGAAATGGATTTAATGAACTTTGAGTAAGTTGCCATTATGCCAAACCAAAATTATCCATATAGCCTTTTATTCAGCTTAACTATCTCCATTTAAAACCTCTTCAGATCATGCCAGAATAACTTTTTTGTGTAGAGAAAATCCTACACAGAAAAAAACCACCCTCACTCAGCTGGAAAAGACAGTGGCCCGAACTTGTTCCTGATGTAATCCCCATTGTCAGTATGTTTATTGTCACGTACAGCTCAGGATCAAAGGACATGCAGCTAGAAGATCTAATTAAAAAGTGAGGATGTAATAGACAAGCCCCATCTTCTGCTCAATCAGCTCTTAGTCCTGAGGCCTGAATTTCACATAGGCTCGCATAGGCCTAGAGGTCAAGAGATTTGTTCTTCATCTGAATCTAGAGAGGCTCCTTGTCTTGTCCTTTGCTTCTGAAACAAGATCACCTGTCTTGCACAGCTAACCCAACTCAGCACAGCTGCAAACCTTTCATGTTATCCAGCTATGATATGTCTAGCTATGATAAAGCTTTCTTTGCCTTCAGATTTGTTTTCAGGTTTTGGTTTGGGGTTTGATTTGGGGTTTTTTTTGTTTTGTTTTGTTTTGTTTTTTAAATCGGAGGCCAAGTATAGTGGAAAGTTTCAAACTGTGGATTGGTCTTTTATCATCAGTTGTCTCTATTACAAAATAACTGCCATGGAAAAAATAGTTCCTTCTTCTAGTTGTTTCTATACAAAACCAGTAAGAACTCATACATGGCAGACCTGGGAATAATGATAACTCATCTCATTTTCTTCTTGTTTAGGGAAGATTGTGGTAACTGCAGTCCAAATAACAATGTCTTACTTGGCCTGGCCTGCTGGTAGGGTCTGAGGTAGGATCAGAGGATCCTCAATGACCAAGTTCAGACTATAAAGCGTTACTGCCCCTCACTGAGAAGGGTAACCGAGTGACCCCAAACAGTTTAGATGAACTTGTTTTATTTTGCCATGTGATAGACTAGGATCACACCTGTTCTTAACCTTTAGGATCTCATGTGTGTTTTCATCAGAGTTGCTTCCACTTAGAACACTGATCACAGAATTATAGACTAATTTAGGTTGCAAGGTATGCTAGAGGGTCATCTGGTCCAACCCCTGGCTCAAAGCAGGGCCAACTTTTAAGTTAGGTATTAAAAACATTTGCAGTCCTATGAAATCATCTCTCTGGACTTTGCAAACACTAATCAAGAGATGCTGATACCAGACCTATGAAGTCAGTATGAACCTCGTCAAGGGTACAGAGGTGCAGAAAGATGAAGGTTCCTGCCCTTAAAGTTAATAGAAAAGCTTCCAGTGAGCAGGAGAGGAATCTGACTTCAAGCCTACAGTTGATCAGAAAACATAATGCAAGACTTCAGTTACAATGTAAAGCTCATTTATTTTTCTTTGTCTTTCTTACAACTAACATATTTCCTTGAGCCTTAATTTTCTGACTGATTATGCTCAGCTTTCCACCTGAGCTGAAAAAAGATGAGCTTTCATGTTAGAGAGCACCCATTACTTTTGCCTCACTTTCAAATTTAAGAACTAATTCAGAGCAGAAATATTGAAAAGAGATGCAAGAGTGGCAGCATGTCCACAGTGAAGGTTGTTTGCAGTAGACTACAACTTTTTAATGCCTGTTTGAGCTGTTGGGTTTATTATTGCTTCATGCTGAAAAATACTGAGAAGCTTCTACAGAACAGTTCAGCCATTTCTAAGAATAAGCTTCAGGAAGAACAAATGATCACACCAGTTGTTTTGAAAGGCTTAGAATTTTTTTACTGAAACTCCACTAATGTGCATTGGGGGACTATCTCAAAATGTGGTAGAGGCCAATGCAGGGACAGAGAGGTATCGTTCACTGTCCTCATGAATATTCAACAAAATGTGGCCAAATTATAATCCTCTGCAAATCACCATCTGCATATGCTCAGTAGAGGTTTGTTAGAGGCTAGCAGCACAATTCCCAGAGCATTCTGTCTTAATTGCATATATGCCATGTCTCCCACAGGGCTGTATGCCAACCACATGGGCCTGTTCCATGCCCACCTCATCCACTGACCTAGATTCTTCCACAAATTGTGCCTCAGGAGGGGTTGCAGCTCAGCTTAGATTTACACACAAGGAAAAAAAGTGGGTATTTCCAGAACTTGAGAATTGTTATGGGAGAACAAGAAGCAAGTTCTAGACGTAGCAAGAAAGTACAAGGGGAAAAAGAAGGTGCAGTTAGCATCGTATTCAGGTTACACATTTGAATATGAGATTAAGATGGTAATAAAGTATTTTACCCACGTTAATTTTGCCTGGTGATAAAGCATCTGGGATGAGATGTCAAAGAGATGAGCAGATGTCTAGGCTTGGCTGCTCTGAGGCAAGCTAGTGCAGCAGTGTCTCCATTAGGAAAGTAGTGGAGGTGATAAAAGCCAAAATTATTATTACAATGGAAATGATTTGGATACAGATGAAGATGAGTTCAGAGGACACTGCCCTGAAGAGTTAAAAAATATGAAAAAAAGTAGCCCAAGAAGGTCATTGTAGGAGCAAACAGAAAGTTAATGGGAGGAACAGGTTCCAGGACAGAGTCTTTAAACCACGGTTTCAAGACAGAGATTAAAATGAGGTCTGTCAGATGTAGCCAAAATGTCAAGGAACATATGAATGGAATAATGGCCTTGAGATTTGGCCCTGAAGAGGTTACTAGAGACCTTGGCAAAAGCAGTTCCAGTGGAGTGGAGAGAACAGAAGCTAGAATGAAATACAGAGTATTATTTTACACTACAGTGATTGGTACCAGAGGGATCTGTTCACCCATGGGCCATTTACTGGGACCCGATGGGCTAAATCCTTAACCGGGCTAAACTGGCTTAACTCCTCCAGAAATTTCATCAGTTTACATCCCTCAGAAATTTCATCCAGAGAAGACAAGCTAAAACATGTTTTATTTTTTTCTTTCTTTTTGTTTGTTTTTTCTTTTAACAAAGAAAGGTATTTAAAGTTTATTTTAGGCCCTCCTATGTGAAATAATCGCCATGTCCTGTAATGAGTAATCCTTTTCCCCAAAGATCTTGTAGCAGAACACTTTCTGTTTCTTTACATTGTCTGAACAGTGTAAAATTAGGCAGATCTTAAGCTAGCTGCTCTCATTACACAGTTTGATGAATCTGAAAGGGTAACAAACTCCAGGATGAATGATTAGTCGTTTAGTCTTACAATAGCGTTCTTCCCTTACCCACTCCTCTTCCTATAAATTTCTTTTAAAAAAAATGAAAACAAAAAACCACTTGCTATAAATTAACTGAATTATTAATCTCTTGTCCTTTGCAGACTTTTCATGTTGGACAATAGCCAGGGGATCACAGTACAATGTGCTGTTGCAGGTATTCCCTTTAGAGATAGAAGACATGTATTCTTAGACATGCAATAAAACTCAAATCTTTAAAGTAAGTATGAGATGATCTCCCTTGACACTTTGTTTTTAAATCATCTATTTGGTGATTTAAAACCAACAAGTTTGAACAAGTCTGGGATCGGATCTATTTGACCATCTTCAGTTCCAGTGATGCTGGAGCTAGAATTATATGGAAAATGCAGTGCTTAGACTTAAAATTAGCAAGAGCTCTCCAGAAGGAACAAAAAAGGTATAAATTATGTCTGATTGAACAAACACAACTCCACTGTTGAACAGCCACTCAATGAAGAGGGCAGGGAGAGGCAATGGAGCACGGTAATGTGTAATATTACTAGTCAATGGGCTGTGTGCAGCAGTGGGCTCCCAAACGCTGGAGGTGTCAGGGAGATAAATAGCAGAGTGTCCTCCTCAAAAATATGATTAATACCCTCCTCGGTCCACTGCTGAAGATGTAGTGGGTGCAGCTGGTTTGGACAGCAGTTGCATAGAGGAAAATTCCAGGACGACTGCAGCAGAGCAGAGAGGGCAAAGAGTAGGACAAGTAGTCAACTGAGTGGGAGTGCTGAGCCCCAACAAGGGGAGAAGTAGGCCAGATCTGGCAAAGGTCTTTTGGCTGCTGTTTAAGTAATGTTTATAGAACTTTCATGCATGCACAACTGAGTTTCAAGTTCATGATCTTTGGAGGAAGAAAGGGAGAGAAGCATGTTCGAGTTCATTGTCTCTTGTAATAGTCATGCCAGAGGTGGCTTTCAAGGAGCCATTCTTCTCTCCTAGCCCACCGCCCTGAAAAGCCTGTATGTCACAAAAAAAGCAGGTGAAAAACTGAGAAACGTAAAAAAGAACCTAAGAAAGCATCATTTTTTCCTGCAGCCAACTGCAATTTCCTGAAAAAGTCAGGAGCGTGTCAAGTGGGGTTTCCACACGCTATCGTTTTCAAGGAATCCTCTAAAATTCTCAGAAAACATCTTTTCATGCTTCTGTTGTCACAACACTCAGGGGAGGCTGCCCAGTGCTCAAATTCCCAACATTAGAATCTGAACACACTATAATGTAACTAATGCTCCTGAAATCAAACAAAGGCAGAGGGCTACGGATGGCTTTATTTCTTAGGGCAGTGATCCCTGCCTTTGTGGGTTTGCAGGCAACAATACCAAGCAAGCGATATATTACCAGCAATGCCATATTATCTACCGTCTTGCATCCACAATGAATGTCTCAGGGTCACCCCTGAAAGCCTTGGGTGGGGATGAATGCCTCAGGCAATCAGTCTCCAATCAGCAAGAAGGTGCTGCAAAAGCTGCAGACACTAGGCTGATGCTGAACAGAAGGACATACATGTTATTAAACACACAAACACAACACAAGCACTATACACATAAATACTTCTGTTTAACTTAAAATGACAAAAAAATAGGATGGGGGAAAGGAAAAGTTTCAGTGGGTTATTGATCTGAAAGACAGTGATTAATAATCACCAGTTTAGTATTCTGCATCACCACTGCCTGTCACACTTCCCTGGAAACAGGATTAATAAAAGAAGATATTATATATGTGAGCAAGGCACTAAGGTAGCACTATATTGATCTGAACTTTAGAGCTGTTCTGTGCCATTAACAACAACAAAAAGAATGCAGGCACTTGTAAAAAGGAGGATGGTTGACAAAAAGAAGGTAGTTGTTTTTCCATCCACAAATTGCCAGCAGCCTGCTCATCTCTTCAACTAGATTCAAGAATCACCAGGTACAGAGCCCTGGTAAACTCAGCGTAACCCGCTCCAGATCAGCCAGCACAGGCACAAAGCCTTTTCTCCACTGTGTTTGCAGGATTGGTCCCTGACTGTAACACGGAATGATGATGTAAGACCTTACACACCCCCAAGGACCCACTCCCAATACTACAGGCACAGCATTGCTCTCCAAGAGAATTTAGAGAAAGAGATAATTTTTGAAACATTACATAATCCAGAGAACTATAATATTCCTTAAAAAAAAAAGTCTAGCCTGATGTACACAGAGTGTTTTAGGAAAAAATAGGGAAGTAAAATAAAGCTAGTTAATATATTTGAAGACATTTTCTATGAAATGAAAATCATTTAACTGCTTTATTAAACTACTGTCTCAAATTCACTTTGTTCTTTTCCTACCTTTTTGTTTCTGCATAAAGAGGGGGCACCACTATTTGTTCAACATAATATTAAGCATACTCTGCTACTCAATTAGTAAACATGTCAAGAGGTGGGTTAGTTATTCATGGTTCAGGGGCACAGCCCCCTTTCAAAAAGAACTTTTTTTTCACTCTAATGAAATGATGGATAATCTGGAAGTAGGTGCTTTAAGAAGATATTAATCATTCTCTGTGGTAATGTTAATCATGCGTTCCATCATCTCCAGATGCTGTGCATCACCTTCCTCGGAGATAAAGGGCACCCAAGCCAGCAGAGTCCTTTTGATCACCTTTCTCACAGTAACTCTCATAAGGCATTAAAAGAAGTCTTCACATTTCAGGGCATCCTTAAAAATGAAATAGAAAGTGGGAGAGTGAGGTAATGGAGGGATTCATGGACTTCAATCTTGACCCTGTCATTACTTATGCTGCCCAGATGGGAGGTGCATAGTTCTTTTGTCCTTTGTCCTAATCTTTGACATTTTTCAATGCAATGTTTGGAATGAATGAGGTATGAGAAAAACCCTGATCACAGGAAATGGAAAATTAATTCACAAAAGATTCCAGGGAGGGAGGTGAGGGGGAAGCAAAAAAAATCAGCCCTCACTTTCTGTGAAGAAAAATCCAGTGAAATTATTCCCTCACAGCCTGCTATTCCATTCTTAGAAAACATTAGCAGAAGCCGGGTCAGATTTATCTCAGCATACTGTCCGTGATGTCTCTTCCAGTTAATAAAACACCTTGCCACTAGAGAGACTTCTGGCCAATTAGACCGTTTTTATGACTAATCTTTTATAGTTTTTCTTTTTTTTTTTTTTTTTGGTTACCTATAAACCTAGGGCATATCTTAGATGGCTGAATATCTCCTTTTGCAGACTCAGATGCTTCAGAGACCCCAACGCCTAGAGAAGAAACTTTGAAGGTCTCCTAAAGCTAAAAAGTTACTTTGTATAAACTGTTGAATAAAAATAAACCACAGGGGACCATACCCATCAAAGGCAGGCTGTGTTTCTGTCACAGCATGTAAGCGTTAAGGAGAAAAGAAGTTGTGTGAACTTGAAATAAAATAATCCAAATTTCTTAAATCCATGTTTAAATACTACATCAATATGCAGAGGAACTGCTCGCCTGTCTTAGACAATCAGTGAACCCCACTGAACGTCACTCATGATGTACTACTCTATGAGGTAAGTTAAAAAAAAGTCACAGGAAATTTAAAACCCCTCACACCTATAGATGTTTTTGAAAATATTTCAACCAAGTTGTCACCGCTCTTTGTGGTTTAGATCAAATTATGATGAAACACCTCTTTTCCCAGAGTTTCAAGTACACTAGATAGACAATTAGCCATACCACAGATTTCACACACATACAGTTTGCTTGTAAAAAGAATGGTATTTCCTAGACTACTAAGCATCTGCTCAAAGTCTCTGCAGCTTGGTCTGGTAGAGTTTGCTCTTGCTACTTCTCAAAAATGGGTCATGTTGCAAAGCCCCATTTTTACCTCTTTCAAGTACCGTTGCATCTTTAAAAGGAAAAGCTAAATCCCAGGGCTAACACAGCTATGTAGGTGGCATTACCCTGTCATCAGTGTCCCTTCAGAGAACAGGCAATGCAAACCCTTGGGCAGCTGCAGGAAGGATATTCTGTGGAGTAAATAGCCCGTACCTCATTGAGATTAATAAAAGTACCCTTTCTTACATAGGAA